>PVJD01001163.1:0-298324 GCA_004026545.1 Mormoops blainvillei
CCTCCCCCTGCCCCTCCCCACTGGTAACCCTCCATGTGATCTCCATTTCTGTGATTCTGTTCCTGTTCTAGCTGTTTGCTTAGTTTGTTTTTGTTTTTTTCTTAGGTTCAGTTGTTGATAGTTGTGAGTTTGTTGTCATTTTACTGTTCATAGTTTTGATCATCTTCTTTTCCTTAGATTAGTCCCCTTAATATTTCATTTAATAAGGGCTTGGGGATGATGAACTCCTTTAACTTTACTTTGTCTGGGAATCACTTTATCTGCCCTTCCATTCTAAATGATAGCTTTGCCAGTTAAGAATATTCTTGGAGGTAGGACACTGCCTTTCATGACTTTGAATACTTCTTTCCAGCCCCTTCTTGCCTGCAAGGTTTCTTTGGAGAAATCAGCTGATAGTCTTATGGGAACTCTCTTGTAGGTAACTCTCCTTTTCTCTTGCTGCTTTTAAGATTCTCTCCTTATCTTTAATCCTGGATAATGTAATTATGACATGCCTTGGTGTGTGCTTCCTTGGGAACAACTTCTTTGGGACTCTCGTGAGCTTCCTACACTTCCTGGAAGTCTATTTCCTTTGCCAGATTGGGGAATTTCTCCTTCATTATTTTTTCAATTAAGTTTTCACTGTCTTGCTCTTCCTCTTCCCCTTCAGGCATCCCTATGATTAGGATGTTGGAACATTTAAAGTTGTCCTGGAGGTTCCTCAGCCTCTCCTCATTTTTTTGAACTCTTGTTTCTTCGTTCTGTTCTGGTTGAATGTTGATTTCCTCTTTCTGCTCCAAATTGTTGATCTGAGTCCTGGTTTCCTTCCCTTCACTGTTGGTTCCCTGTATATTTTTCTTTATTTCACTTTGCACAGCCTTCCCTTTTGCTTCCATATTGCAAACATACTCCACCAGTTCTGTGAGCATTCAGATTACCAGTGTTTTGAACTCTGCATCTGTTAGGCTGGCTATTTCTTCATTGTTTAGTTCTATTTTGGGGGCTTTGATCTGTTCTTTCCTTTGGGCCATATTTCTTCTTGTCTCCTAGTGCCTATTACGTTGTGAGGGGTGGAGCCTTAGATGTTTGCCAGCGTGGGGCAACCCATGTTACTGCCTCCTGGCGCTATATGTAGAGGAGGGGTCTGAGATGGAACAATGCCACTTGCTTTACTCTTGGCAGGGTTTCAGTCACTTCCCCTGGCACTCACAAGCCAGTTGGGCCCCTGTGGAGCTGTTTCCCATATGGGTGGGTTTGTGTACATTCTAGGACCCTGTAGGTCTCTCAAATGAGCTCTCCTGTGAGACTGGCCGTTTCTCCTGCTGCTGCAACCCCTACATGTTTTTACTGGTAGAGGTTTTGAGGCTTTTGTTCCCATGCTGGAACCCTGGGTTGCATGCCTCTCTCACTCACCCATTGTTCCTCCCAGTTTATCCGCACACAAATGTGGGACCACCAGTCCGCCATCCACTGCCTTGCCCGTCACAGTCCCACAGTCCACCAGCAGCTGCCTAGCCGTGCCCCTCTGGCCCAGCTGCCATCTCCGCCCCTCCTTCCGGTCGGAATGAATGTTTCCTCTCCAACTCCTTGATTGTCAGACTTCCATACAGTTCGATTTTGTAGCAGTTCTGGTTATTTTTTGTTTTTAAATTTGTTATTGTCCTTCTTTTGGTTGTGCGAGGAGACAAAGTGTATCTACCTACACCTCCTTCTTGGCTGCAAGTCTACACTGATGTTTTTTGTTTGCTTTCATGGTGAATCTTTTTTACTCTTTTAATTTCAACTTTTCAGATACCTATTTTTTAGATGTGTATAGTTAGATTTTTTAAAAATCCACACTGATAATCTTTTTTTTTAACTGTGGCATTTAGCTCATTTTTATTTAATATAATTACTAATAATCTGAGTTTAAGTCTATCAAATTATTTTAAGTTTCTATTTGTTCCAGCCACTTTGTGTCTATTCTTCTTTTATTGAATTTATCTCCTTCTGTTGAATTATTATTTCTAAAAATCTTTTTTCTATTCTCTCTTTTAGTTTGGAAGTTATATACATCATGTGTCTAGCCTTTTAGTAATTGCCCTAAAAAGTACAACATGTTTACTTAACTAATCAGTGTCTAAAGAGCAGTCAAGCAATATCTTTAACCTTCTTCTCAATAATATAAGGACCTCAGAATACATTAGTGTACTTATCCTCATTTACAGCTTACATATTATTGTCACATTATTTAATTCTATCTTTTATTTCAGCCCGTCATGAGATATTATTGTTTTACATTGTCAATTTGTGTTCAAACTTATCCACATATTTGCTATTGTGTGATATTTCTTGAATTCCTGACCTTCTAATGGGTATTTTCCTTCTGCCTAAGTTTTATTTTTGTATTCCATTTTAGTGGTAACAAACTTAGTTATCTAGACACATGTTTATCTTTTGTCCTAATTCTTGAAAGGTATTTTCACTGGACATACAATTCTAGACTGGTATTTATTTTCTTTCATTATGTGGATGATAATATCAAACTGCCTCTGGCTTCTACTGATGCTATTGAGAAATCATCAGTGTTCCCTTAAAGGTATTCTGGCTTTTCCCTACCCTTGGGCTTATTAAAAACCCTCTCCTCTCCCTGTCTCCATCTGTGTGTGTGTGTGTCTCTCTCTCTCTCTCTCTCTCTGCATATCTATCAGTTGATCAATGATCTCTGAAGTTTCACTATGAGGTCTCTTCTGGGTTTGAAGTTCTTTTACCCTGATTGGGATTTGTTAGGCTTCTTGAATCAGCAGGCTGTATGTTTCAGCAGTTTTGAAAAGTTCTCAAATATTATCTCTTCAAATGCAATCTCAGTTCTCTTTCTTTTCCTTCTCAGTCTTCTTACAATTATATTACATTTCAAGCAATCCTTCAGGTCTTTTTTAAAAACTTTTTATAACGAAAACTTTCAACAGTAAAACAAATATTATAATAAATCCCCATATAACCACTAGCTCCAAAAGTTATCAACATTTTTTCCAATTTTCTTTCATCATTCTCACCAAATACCATTCTCCCAACACACATTTGTTTTTCTTGTCGAGCATTTTAAAGCAAATCCCAAAATCCTATATTTCAACAGTAAATAATTCAGTATATATTTAAAATCTATAATTTCTCATTCTCCCCTCCTCTTTTGTCAAGCTATTCATTTGTTAAATGAATTGAGTCACTTGTCCTGGAGGATTTCCCACATTCTGTTTTGGTTGATTGCATCTTCAGAGTGTCATTTCACATATTCCGCTACCCACAAGATTCTTGTAAACTGGTAGTTATTACAACCAGTGGCTTGACTAGACTTAAGTTTAATTCTTTTGCAAGAATACTTTATAGGTAGTTCTATGTACTTCCTATCACAAAATATCATGAGGTACAAAATGACTGGTTGCCTTAAACTTAACAATATTAAGATTGATAACTACAGTTGAGTACTGTGAGCTGGATCCACTCATCTCTTTCAAGACCTTTCCTCTAATGGCTTTAGATGCCATGCTGCTTGTTGCTAGATCCATTATTTCATTAGAGATTATAAAATGGTGAGTTTTCTAATAATATCATTCCTTCTGCATTTCACAGCTAGAATTATTCTGTGGGAAGAACTTTCCCTCATCAGCTATTTAATTATCTTGGAATACAGTACAATAAGGAAAGTCAGGATAAATACTGACTCTTTCACTTTATTTATCAACTTACACAATATGAGCTGGTGCTCTGGTAACCTCCAAAGTCAACTATTTGGGTATTAATATTATAAATTCATGAATTTTGTATATATTTGATGTTTTTCAATCCTTTTTCAGATATTGATTCTTTTTTAATTAATGTAAACATACTCTTTCTCTAACATTTAATGTTACAAAAGCATCTGATGGTAAAATCTTTCCTTCACAGGTCATTTGCCTTTGAAAATCAAAAGTACTATCAGGATATGTTTAGGTTTGTATCTCATTCCATTCATCCTGCTTGGTACTCATGTGCCCTTTTTTTATTTTCCTGATGTGATCCTATTTTTTTTTTCCTTTGATTCATGGTGGGGTTTTCTCTGGTAACTTTTTTTTGTATTATTTTATTGAGTATGCTATTACAGTTGTCCCATTCCCCCCCCCCATCCCCTCTGCCCTGCACCCCATCCCATCATCCCCACACCTCTTAGTCCATGTCCACTGGATGCACACACCAGTTCTGTGGCTTCCTAATTTCCCACACTACTCCCAGCCTGCCCCTGACTGCTTTTTTTTTTTTTCTGGTGGGGGGGAAGTCATGTACCCTTTTAATCTAAAGATTCAAATCTTTCTTCAGCTCATGTAAATTCTCTTCTCTTTTTCTGATAAATTATTTTCCACACGTGTTCCCATCTCTACAACCCCCATTATAAAATAGCAAATTTCCTAACTCTATCCTTCGCTTTTATTTTTCCTCCCATTACTTTAATCTCTTCATTTTTCACCTTGAATTCTAAGAAGAACTTTTCAAGTCTGTCCTGTAATTCATTAATTTGATGTTCTGCAATATTCTATCGTTTAAAATTCTGAAACTTGAAAATTATATTTTTTAATATCCAAGAGCTTTTTCCTATTCTCAAATGATTATTTTTTACCTTCTTTTGGGAAAAATATCCATACCTACCCAAAAGTTGCAAATACAGTACAATAAAAACCCATATTCTCTTTATCTTGATTCACCCATGATTAATATTTTGATTCAGATCATTATTTTTTTATGACTACTTGCTCATTTCATTTATTTTATTAAAATTTTTTTCTCTCCCCGCTCCTGCTGCCCAGGATGCTGAAAGGAAAGAAGGCTAAGAGAAGAAGACGGTAATGCTGGTCTCTGCTATAAAGAAAAAAGCAGGAGGCCAAGAAGGTGGTAAATCCCATTTGAGAAAAGGCCCAAGAATTTTGGCATTGGACAGGATACCTAATCCAAAAAGGGACCTCACCCACTTTGTCCAATTGCCCTGCTACATTTCTCTCATTTCTCTATAAGCATCTGAAAACGCCTCCTGGAATTAACCAATTCATCCAGGCCTTAGACCGCTAAACAGCTATTTAACTGCTTAAGCTGGCCCAAAAGTACAGACCAGAGGCAAAGCAAGAGGAGAAGCAGAGATTATTGCCCTGGGCTGAGAAAAAAACTGTGGCAAAGGGGATGTTCCAACCAAGAGGTCGCCAGTCCTTCAAGCAGGAATTAACCCTGTAATCACCTCAGTGAAGAGCATGAAGGCTCAGCAGTAGTGACTGCACGTGATGTGGATCCCACTGAGCTGGTTGTCCTCCTGCCTGCCCTGTGCCGCAAGATGGGGGTTCTCTACTGCATTATCAAGGGGAAGGCCAGGCTGGGGCGTCTTGTCCACAGGAAGACATGTACCACCATCGCCTTCACACAGGTTAACATGGAAGACAAAGAAGTTCCAGCTAAGCTGGTGGAATGTATCCAGGCCAATTACAATGACAGATACGATGAAACCCAGTGCCACTGGGGAAGCAATGTCCTAGGTCCAAAGTCAGTGGTTCACATGGCCAAGCTGGAAAAGAGAAAGGCTAAACACCTAGTTGGCCAGCAAACTAGGCTAAGTGTACACTGTTGAGTTTTCTATATATAAAAGTAATAAAAATTCTCATTAAAAATTTTTTTCAATTATAGTTGATATACAATATTATTATAGTTTCCGGAGTACACATAGTGATTAGACATAACTTATGAAATGATCACCCTAATAATTCTAGTATCCATACACATCTGACACCATACACAGTTATTACAATATCATTGGCTATATTTCCTATGTCGTACTTTACATCCCCATGACTACTTTTATAACTAGCAACATGTCCTTCCTAATCCGTTCACCTTTTTCGCTCAGTTCCCTAATTCCCCCCCCCCCCCTCCCCCCAGCAATTATCAGTCTGAGTAATAGAGCTCTTGACTTTTAGCTGGATAATATAATTGTCCAGAATAAAGATTCGCTTCCTAGTCTTTCTTATTAGAAGTAGGTGTGCCTGTTTTTCATCCTTTCTTCTTGTGAACTGGAATGGGCATATTGGCTGGGGTTCAAGCAGGCACCTTGAGCCGTAAGGGAGAAGCCTATGCTGAGGATGGTGGATCAGCAAAATAGGAGACTGAGTCCCTGATGGCTTTGTAAGGCTACCGTATTAGCACTGGACTTTTAACATTTTCAAAGACAGAAATAAATTTTTCTTTTATTTAAACTGTTATTTGGGGTTTCCTATAGCCAACAGATAATCCTAATTCCAGTTGAATTTCTATTAACCAGAGACTCATGTGATTAGTAAGATCTTAAACCCAGCTACCCCTCTTCTGGGTATTTACCCAAAAAATATGAAAACATTTACTGGTAAAAATATATGTACGCCTATGTTCATTGCAGCATTATTCACAGTGGTCCAGACATGGAAACAACCTAAGTGTCCTTCAATAGATGATTGGATAAAGAAGATATGGTACATATATGCAATGGAAAACTACTCAGCCATAAGAAAAGGTGAAATGCTGCCATTTGCAACAACATGGATGGATCTCGAGAATGTCATGCTAAGTGAAAAAGAACTATATGATATTACTCAAATGTGGGAAATAAAACTGAGAGCAACAAATGAATAAACAAGACAAACAAAAACTCATAGACACAGACAATGATATGGTGGTTACCAGAGGAAAAAGGGGGTGGGGAAGGGAAATAAATGGGGTCAAATATATGGTAATAGAAGGAGATTTGACTTTGGGTGGTAAACTCAATGCAATATATAAATGATGTATTATAGAATTGTACACTCGTAACCTACATAATTTTATTAAACAATGTCACACCAATAAATTTAATAAAAAATTAAAAGAAATAATTCTGGGCGGCTCCATATACATATTAAGAAAAAGTAGTTAATTCAATGTAATTTGTTCTTAACCTTTAGCTAAAGTCAGCCACACTGGCAAAAGGGATGTTTCAGAACATAAACCATTTTTCAGGGAGAAAACAATCTTGTCTAAATTAAAAGGTTAAGGCAGATTGAAGCCATTCTAGAGCAAAAAGCAGATAAAACTGAGGTTGGTTCCCGGGGCCCCACTGTATCCTCTGTCTAGGGTTCTGCAAAATCTCCTTGGGTCTTTATAACAAGTTAGGATTTTGCTTAAGCAAAAAAAATAAAATGAAATAGACCTGGCTGGTGTGGCTCAGTGGACTGAGTGTTGGTCTGTGAACCGAGGCTCATGGTTTGATTCCCAGTCAGGGCACATGCCAGAGTTGCAGGTCAGGTCCCCAGTTGGGGGCATACAAGAGGCAAACTGGTGGATATATCTCTTGCACATCGATGTTTTTCTCCCTTTCTTTCTCCCTTCCTTCCCTTCTCTCTAAAAATAAATAAAATCTAAAAAATTAAAAAACTAAAATTAGTTAATTAACCAAATGGCTTATTTCTATTAGTTGCAACCATAAGAGCACTAATCAATAAAAGAGGTGATACATATAGGAGTGCCCCATTTATTCAGTATTATTGAGGAACAGGGTAGCCTGATAAATACAGTATTTCAGTAAGTAAAATTTTAAAGGTAACTTACGCTTAACTTTCCCCTACCCCAGCTGTCATTGAATGTAGCCTGGCATTTTATTTTACAAAATAACTGTGTATTTATCATTGAATTCAATTAAATTTTGATATTCATTCTATTTATGATTTCCCTCAGAAGGTTTGAGACATTTTCATATGAGGAAATTAATACTCTGTGTGCTTACTGTTTTTCAGTATGAAAGGCCCACGGGGACCATTGTACACAGTTTTGCATGGACAGAAATGAATGTAATGAACTTTCTAGAAGGAGGCGTTTACATGCAAGAGCTGGAAAAGGTGTTTGTCCTGTGGTTTGAATTTTCTGCTGGGATCAATCAAAGGGGCTGCTGCATGTAACTTTAACTTTGGTTTACCTTGGGCTTCCCACAATTACTGAAATCTGTAAGTTCAAAGACATCAAAATGTAAACCTTAGGTCTTTACCAGAACTTTCTAGAAAGAGGTAACAATATGAGTGAAGGCTTCAGTTATTTAGCTGGGCCTTGAGAGAAATGAATAGGGTTTTCACTTTCAGACATGGAACACACAAAAGTTATCACTATCAACTACTGCAGCGCCACCAAACAGGCTCTTTGAGGGAGCCCTTTTCTCCCTGACCAGGTTCATTTCATCATCAAATGTGAGAGTGGCTCTTCTCTATGTTATCACAAAAGTATAAGCTTAATTTATTTTAATTCTTTTTTGTCATTAATGGTTGGCTATTTGTATTGTGATTTTTTTTTATAGAATTGGGTACACAGTGTTTAACAATATACTTTAGCAGATGTACCTGGAAACAATGTCATTTACATTCTTAAGCTCTTTCTTATAATTTGGATTGCGTTTTATACTAAGATATATAAATTATATCGAGGTGTTCAGAGTCATACATTAATTTATATTCAAAGTCACTAAAAGCTGGTCAGCTACCATTGAGCCTAATTTAATTTATGCTATTGGACGGTTGTGTGTTTAACGTCAAGTTATCTCTCTAAACATTAGTCTTTTTTCCTAAGTTGTTCTTTAAAAGTGTTGTGATTTTATCATTTTACAAATGCATAAATCAATGGTCTAAAGTGTTCTGTTTATGTATATTTGTGACACTTAGGGGTTCTTAACTATCTTTGGGGGTAGTTTGAATTTTATTTGCAATAAAAGGACAAGCTTCCTATCACTTTGTTTAAATTCTGGTCCTAGTCCTTTTTCATACATTTTCTTAAAAGCAAGTAGTTTTAGGTGACAGGTGAGGAAATTAATCATTTGGCTGAACATTTGCCATTTTATGACAGTGAATGCTCTTCAGCTTCTGTAAGCAGATGCCATTCAGTGCGATTTGGTACTTTGTCATACAAAACAACTGTGGTGTAATATCCTTTTATTGTTTGACTAAAATTTGAGCCTGATTTTTTTCAAAGTTTTTATTTTTTATTTATTTAGTTTTAATCCTCACATGAGGATATGTTTATTGATTTTAGAGTGTGACAAAGTGTGTGTGGGGAGACAGAAACATAAACGTGAGAGGGAAACATTGATCTGCTGCCTCCTGTATGTGCCCCAACAGGGGACTGAACCCGCAACCTTTTGGTGTACAGGACGATGCTCCAACCAACCGAGCTACCCAGCCAGGACTAAAAAGCTTTATTTGAACTACTGTGTCCTTTTCAATCTACAAATAAGGAAAATAATTGGCCTGGAAGCATACCTTTTTAGGCATTAAAGCTGTTTAATAATTTTAATAAAAATGTTTTGATATAAAGCACTCTCTCCTGTTTTCCTAAATAGAATACTATATACAAAAACATAGCAAGATTCTTTCATGTTGACTTAAGGTTGCCAAAATAGTAAATTATTTCACTATGCTTTAGTATCATAAAGTCTTCAGGAATATATTCCAGTCTACAGTGGGAATACATGTATACACACACACAGGAATATATATAGTCCAATGATGAATAAGGCCCATACTACTGTGTTTCTCACCTGCCATTTATCATTTTTATTACTGTCAGTATGCCGCTGATTCTAATCTTCTTATCTCATACATAATTGTGTAGTTAGTAGTTTCCAATTTCTTACTCTTTTTTTTTAAGTTGGCAATGGTCCATTTTTTTCCCAAATGAAATCTTGTATGAATTACACCATATAAAACAAACGAATGTGGATTTGTGCTGTAAAAGTGGAACAGAGGATCTAGTGCCCTGCTACTAAGCATCCATACCTCGTCTCCAGTGCTGAACAACAAGGTGCCTCATGAAACCCCAGGCCACCACCAAATAGTCTAATATCTCTGATCAAGCTTAGGAGTGGTTCTTCTCTCGAAAGATAAAAATTTTTCAAGGAAATGTCATCTTGTATCTTATATAGAAGGCAACAACAATAACAAATAAAAAAAGCATGATCTCATTACTTCAAAGCCTCTATTAGCATAACAAACAAAAAAAGAAGTAAACCCTGTAAGGTATGAAAATTCAAACAACATAGCAAGGTTAAAAAAGGAAAAGCAATGCTTTTCTCAGTCTTGTGCATACCCTCCATCCTACCAAGACCTTTCTCCTCAAAGGTAACCACTATTAAGTTGTAATTCCTTCCACAATGCATGTGCGTATGTCTATGTCTACATTCGTGAATAAAGCTTTTAAAATAAAACTTCACACATACAGAGGTTATCATACTATACTTTATGTACTTTGTTTTTCATTTAATAATATATCATTAATCTTTTCAAATTTAAGTTTTCATAGTTACCTTTCACGTAATTATCTAAACTGCCAGATCAGTAAGTTACTGGGGTATGAATGATTGTGTTTCTACTATCTGTGCCTGAGCATAATGAAGGACTTTCCAACAGAATGATGGTAAATAGTCAGCCTTTCCTATAAACATCACTTATTCTACAATGCATCTATCTGCAATGGAACAGTATCCTCAAAATAACATAAACACTAGTCACGTTATACTTCACTACAACAGAACTTAATTACCATAAATAATAACATGTCTACGAAAAAACTGCATTAAGAGTTCCAACTTGGAACTGGAAATACTCCTCTAGAGGTAGACCGGCACGGTGGGCGAAGTATGGGTTTTATACTCAAAAGACTTCAACTTTATTCCTGGCACTGTCACTACTAGTTTTACTCTGAGTTGGTTACTTTACTAAGATTCAGTTTCTCATATATAAAAAGAAGATAATGGTATGTATTTCTCAGGTTGTTCTATGGATCAAATGAGGTAACAAAACATTGTGTGGCACAAAACGGTCACTATCACGTTCCTTTCCACTTTCCTACAAGGGTATTAGGATTCCCTGATTAGCTTCAAACTCCTGATGGACTATACAAGAGGACTGGGCAGGGAGCAGGCCATGGAGTAGAAAGATTCAGGGACATCGGTATTCTTGATGATTAGAATGGATGCAGCCTCTTGATTCTGACTGGCGTCCCTGTTGTTGTCTTTCCCCCTCTTGTAGGCACTGAAATTGGCCATCTCCTTTGTTTCATATTTCTAGCATCTGCTGCTTTCACGTAGACTTCCTCACACTCCCACTTTTCCTAGCCAACTGTAAGACAGAATTTAGTCCTAGTTTCTCCCCCTAAAGTCATAGCCCACCCCCCCAATACCTGATATAAAAACAAACACCTAGAGATTGACATCTGGAATAGCAAAGTAAAGATCTCAGTGAACTCCCTCTCCCTCTAAATCAATGAAAGTGCCAGCAAACAAGTTATTTCAGAACTCTTGCATTTAATGAAAGCCACAGAATGAAGTGAAAAATCCAAGAAAAAACTACCGAACCTTAATGCCCTGCAGAAAAGCAGCAGTCCAAGCACCTGAGACAGAGCATGGTCCATATATCACACAATTAATCCTGTCTCCCATCCTGTCTCTACTAGCTGTGGCACCTGTGACTTTTATTTTATCCCCCTGAGTTCAAGTTCATCTTATTTTTCCCTTAACTGCCTATGAGAATTACATAATGTAATATGGTGACAACGACAACAACAAAATACCCATGAGTTCTCTCCCTAAAAAAACAGTTGCTAAATAAAACATTTCTACCTTTCACGTGGAAGGTATCATACTATTTGTAACAAAACCATTTAAAAGCTTCAGACTTTGTTACAACACTATGTTTTACCTTTTCACAGTTATAATGAATTAAAATTTGTAAAAAAATAAATAGTGACAATAAGGCTAAAATTGTAAGTTGACATTAATCAATGTAACACTGAAATTCTTCAACAAAGCACTGGATCCACACTGAGCCTTAATCTTTCCAGGACATTTCCCAAAGGATGATTCTGCTCCTTACTCTTATCAGCATAAATTGTCCTTTACACCTAGCTAGTGTATCCTTTGTTTAAATCAGCAACCATATAATTATAATGCCTCTCTTCCTCTGATTTCCAAAGATTGTTTAAAAAACAAATCTTAGCCCAAACTATCCAATCCAGATTATACTATAAAAGTACAGTTTGCCAAACATATATACAATGTTGCAGTATAATGAACTTGCATTTTACTTTTAAATCATCAAAAAGTTAATAATGACTGTTCTTACTTTGAATTAAATTGCATGGGGGGAAAGAGCAAATGTTAATATGTTTTACTAAGAGAAAACTCCTACCTTAGGAGAAGTAGAGAGATCTCTTCCTGCAGAAACAACTGTGTTTTCAATTACTCCTCCTGTCTTTGGTGAGATGACTGGTGGGGCTGGGGCTTTTCTTTTCACTCTCTTTTCAGTTTCCAGTTCTTGATTTGGATTTATCAAATTATTTGGAGGAGGAATTGGTTTAGGTTCATAAAAAGGATTTGATCTAGATGAAAGAAGAATTATCATTATATGTCTCTTTAAAGATAGTTTATATCTAACTAAAACAATGCAACATGTTCATTTATAAAACTAGAAAATATTGAAAATAAGGGGAAAATGAAACTACTGATAACCTACAATTTGGAAACAATCACTGTTAATCTTCTGTTTTGTTGATCATTAACAATAAAATGTTTCCCTTTTAAAAAAGTATTTTTTAATTTTTTTAACACAAAGTCAACTCAGCTCATTATATCTAGACCCTTAGGAAAATGTTTTTAATAATAGTAAATCCTACATATTCTGCATACCCAAGGAAAAAGAAATTAAATATGGAAATACTGATTTGTTTTTTTATATTTTCACATCAAACATTTTTTTTCCCCTCACATTTCATCCCTTCCTTGGTGTTTAATTCCCTTCTCATTACGGAACATCTTTAAGAAGTTCATTTAGGGAGATTCTATTAGTATTAGTAAATTCTCCCAAGAGTTAAAAAATATCTTTATTTCAGCCTGAAATGATAAACTTAATGATAACTTAACTAGAGAATTCTAATTGTCATTTAAATCATCTCAACATTTTGAAGACATTAACCCCCCTGTCAGCCTATTATTGTTCTTTTGTAAGTCATCTTTTATCTAGGTTTGCTGTTACGATCTTCTCTTTATTTCTGGTTTTAAACAATTTTACTATTCTATGTCTAGGTATGAATTTTTAAAATTTTTTCCTATTTCAGACACTTTATATTTCCCGAGACTAAAGATTCATAGGTTCCATTATTTATGAAAAATTATTAGCCATTATTTCTTTGACGGTCTCTTGTTTATTTTCTCTATTCTCTTCTTTCAAAAATCTTATTAGATATATGTTGAACTCTCTCCTTCATATTTGTATAAATTTTTGTTGTTCTTTCTGTGCTACATTCTAGATAATTCCCTTACATTGATAATCCAGTTAACTTCTTCTCTCTTCGGCTGTGTCTAAAATAATGGATTTTAAATTTCATGAATTTTAATTTTAATAAGCATATTTCTTTATATGGTTGTGTGTATAATACCTCAGGTATAGATTTGAGTCATTAAACATTTAAACACTTATGTCTCTATCTGATAAATTTATTATTTGAAGTTCCTACATATATAATCTTGGTATTTCTTTTGTCTCCTCTTTCTCTTAGTAAACTGTTTCCTTGTGTGTTTTGTAATTCTAGATTGTGAGTTCAGAGTTTATCTGAGGAAATCCTTTGTAACTGAGCTGGGAGTGCCTCTCTTCAGAGTGTTTTATGTATTGAAGTACTTGGATTTGCCAAGTATTTCAGGAGGCACTTTACATGTTACTTTCTTAGCTTTGAGGCTCTCAGACAATCCTGTCAATATGTCAAATCCACATGAGGGTGGTCCTATGCTTATAATTTCTCAAGGAAGACTCTTTCCCCGCTCTGCCTAGAGTCTAGGCCCAGGCAGAGAATGTTTCCTGTTAACTCTGTTTATGAGTAGATGGCCTTCTTTTAAAATTAGCTATGCATAAACAACAAACATCTGGTGTATATAAGTTTCCTTCTTATTACGCAATAATAAACTGTTATTGTGGTTCTTACTTTTTAGCTTGTTGCCTTTTTTTCAACAGTAGTCATTTCCCAAGAGTCTAATGTCCTGTGTGCATAGTAATAACAGAATCTGAGTCGACAAATCTAAGCACCAGGTTAACCAAATACAGTGATTTTACCAAGGGAATTCCACCTAAGTCATATAAGGCCTGTATGAGTGATAGCCCTGTGTTTCAACTGTGCATGTTATTTGAACTACAATAGTACCAGGCTCGCTTAGAGCCAAAACCAATTATTTACATCTCTGCCTAAGGATTTATATCTACAGTCAAATGAGACTCTAGTTAGCAAATGTATCTAAATCAGAGATGGCAAATACACCATATTTGTGATATCACTCTCACTCTGTACTCATGGCAACAGTTAGAATCATGTAACTCCTTCCCATTGAGCTGGAGTATAGTCTCAATCTCTCTCAACTTTGCTCGGAGTAACTGGTTTAATTAAGCGGAGCTGGCATCTATATAGAAATTCATTCCCTTTTCTTCCTCTTTTTATGTCTAGTCATTCAAGAGAAAAAGAACAAGAAGTAGATTTATAGATATATGTAGGAAAATTAGCTTTTTCTTTAAATAAAAGTGAAAATTAGCTTTTTTGACCAATATATTCTTGCCCACTGAGCGGGATATGCTTGAAGTATTTATATCCCATGATTACCACCTACTGAAGAACTTGTGGAAATCAAAACAAGGAACAATGTTAAAATAACAAGGTATTTAGAAGAAGCTGAACATTCTCTCTGAAAACAGGTAAAAAGTTATCACAACCAGTCTAGAATGGAGGGCTTGCCAATAACACTATTAGCATTTAAAAAGTGCTTACTCTTTGTTAGGTACTGTTTTTAAGTGTTTTACATTTATTAACTTATTTTACCCTCACAACAATCTTATTTGTCCTACTAATTTTACTGATAGCCTAACAGAGCTGTTTTCCAAACTCTAGAAGTTCAAAAAGAGGTAAATACATAGAAATGGTATAAAAATAATAATTGCCTTTAAACTCCAAAACTTAGAAAAGAAAAAAAATCTCCCATCTCCCCCCAAACTTACTACTTGCCAACTGATGTTAAATGTTTCAGGACTGAAAAGACCCAATTCACTCTAAGAGAATTAATTCAGTTATGTGAATTAATTGGGTGATATTTTTAAAAGTTATTCCTGGTTATATCTCTTTATAACAAATTTCCATAATATTTTATAAGATGGTAGTAGCTGCTCCAAAAATTATCATTATTAATTTGTTAAGTAAATATGGTTAGTTTTAAGAAAAACTCATAAGTGTTAGAAGATAGATTTTTTTTGCTACAAAAGATTTGTGCTTAGAAAAAAATTAACAGGATTCCTTAAAACAGGCAATTCTAATTGAATTTGCAATACTCAGTTGCATGCAACTTTTATAAAACATCTAGTATATATACAAAGATATCTAAATATTGTCCTTTTCATTCATGTCCCTTTGCCTTCTTCTAACCACTTAGGTCTCCCTTTAACTACTTGAATATTGGTATTCTTTATACAGAGAAGGTAAGTGCCAAGTAGAAAAGAAGCTCAGATTGATCTCCGAAGTTGGTTCCTAAGGCTCATATTATTAGAAATATAATCAAAATGGACATTTTCTTGAAAAATTAGAGCTGTGTTTCTCAATCTGTTTTAACTATGACATGTGAAAAAATTTGTATGACATGGAAACATAGGAGGATGCTGGAAAATGGAGTTACCAGGGACTCCAGCTACCCTGGAACCTGCATGCCCACTAGGAGGACACTAAGGGAATCAGTATCTCTATACACTTATAATCCACCTGTTAAAGAACAGTGCTAGGCACCACCACTGATTAGGTTCTAAATCTAAGCTTTTACGTCTAAGGGCTTTGAGTGATCCTCCTTACAGATAGGATTCCTGATTAAGCTGAATTTCTTACTCTTGAAGAATAGGATATGTTTCAATTTATATGAAGTGCCAGAATATCTAATCCACATGGAAAGAAAGTACATTAGTGGTTTTCAGGATATGGGGGAAAGGAGGATTGGGAATAACTACTAACAGGTATGGAATTCCTTTTGAGGGCTGATGAAAATATTCTGGAATTAGATAGTTGTGATGGCTGCACAACACAGTGAGTAAACTAAAACTCAATGAAGTAGATATACTTAAAAATGTGGAACTTTATGTTATGTGATGTATATCTCAATAAAAAATGCTATTAAAAAAGTGAATAACATATATGGCTGAAACTTCTTCCTTCTCTATAATAACAAGTTATATAATTGCTGATTAGTGCATTTTAAAAATATTTACACAATATTTTTAGTAAGGAAAAATTATTTAAGAAATTAATTTTCACACTCTGTTGATCATCTAGGATTTGAATAATTTATTGCAGGGTTTCCTACATCACTCTAAATAAAAAAGTTATTTTTATCCTTGTACTGTATACTTGAGTAATAGATTAGTTACATCATTAGTTTACTGTGAATTAAAAATTCATGTTATATTAAGTGGAAAATTGGACAGAATAATTTTAAATGATATTACTCACTGTTTATAAAATAATTCACCCAGAAAAAGAATTATAGAAAGAAACATAATAAGTTGATTATAAAAGGATTAATAAACATACTGAAAAAATAATGAAATATGAAGCAAGGGCACAGCAAAATTCAGTCTTTTCCTGTCACTTTGAAAATTTCTGTTTCTTTGAACAATAATCCAAATTTATTAAAATGAGTGCATAGCATGTCTAAGTAAAATTCAATGACAATTTTCCTTGAGAAACTGACACACAATACTAGAAATGATTCATGCTGGACCTCAAAAGTCACTTCATAAATGTTTTGAAAATAATGTTATTGTTTTATCGGTTTTTCATTTTTTGCTAAATAAAATGGAATGGCTGAACTAACCCCCAAACATGAGAACACCAAAAAATCTATGTGGCTGCTAAGTGTAAAGGACTTGTGCTAAAAGTACGGCAGGGTATATACTTTCTCTTGATGCTGATGGGTATACTCAGCTTCTGAGAGTTATTTTACACATTAAAGGGCTCAGCGCTATTTATTTGTGATAGTTTTATGTCAGAGGATACCAGGAAGAGTTTGGTAAGGAAAGATGAGTCATATAGGCTTTTCACTTGATTTGAAAGATCATACCTAAGTTTAGCTATAGTTAACTATACTTAACTGTAGTTAACAAATTTTAGAATATTTTTCTACTACTGAAGTTGTACTTACAAACTTCTGGGGGGGAAAAAGGTGAGAAATACCAAATAAGGAATTAATACAAAATGGTGTTTTTCCTGGATTCTCACATTAGCTGATGAGCAACCTTTGAAATTTGTGTGTGTGTCGCTACAAAAAAAAAAAGCCAGAGTGTTTTTCGGCTCTTTCTGTTAACCTCAGATGATTGAACCATTTAGACCGTACTTTATTCGTGGGAAACTTGTAAAGACTGTGACTTTCATGTGGAAAAAAGAATGGTCAAAAGGAAACTCCCAGTCACTCTGATATTAGTTTTTATTAAGGCATTTTAAAGTTAAAGCAAACATTAGATGTCTCTTTAATTTGTTAATAGGAGAGAACTGGGTGTGTGTGTGTGTGTGTTGTGTAATACCCAGGCATCCTGAAATGACTGAATGCTTGTACTTA
Organism: Mormoops blainvillei; assembly: GCA_004026545.1. Lineage (NCBI taxonomy): Eukaryota > Metazoa > Chordata > Mammalia > Chiroptera > Mormoopidae > Mormoops > Mormoops blainvillei. The sequence continues at coordinate 17,642 of PVJD01001163.1, forward strand.
AAGTTTGCATTGATATTCAAATGCTCTAGGTGTGTGGCTATTACTCAGCACCTACACCACCCATGAGAAATTTTATTTTGATCACACATTAGCTATTTCAAAGAAAACAAATAAAATAACTTTAGAGCAACAGTTAAGCCACCTTTTTCAACCAATGTATAGTTATTAATTAGTACTGAAATCTCAACCTGGATTTGGAATTAGATCCTTATGATGTAATTCTACATACTTATAGGAGGTTGAATGTTTTTTAGATTTTTTCAAAACATAGCTGTGCCCGTGGAAGCATGTAGCACATGGGAGATTAACAAGCTGTTGTAAAATGGGAAAAGATTCATAAATGCCACTCTGGAGCAATAGAAAACAAGTCAATCACCTCATTCTTTCAAAGAAGTCTTTTAAATAACTGAGTCTGATTATTATATTTCCCTTAAATCATCTGTTTTCTAAGTCAAACAGTACCTATGCCCTCAATCACTGTTCATTTGATGTGGTTTCTGGACATTTTATTTCTACACATTATAAAACAAAGAATATAGTATTTAAACTTTAAAGTCAATTACATCTTAAAGAGATTTTAAAACATAAGACAAGTATTTTATATATACAATTATATTTGCCATTTCTTGTGCTCTTTATTCCTCTTAGATTCATCCATGTAGTTACATGTATCAATAGTCTGTTTCTTCCTTACAAATAAATAGAAACATATACCTTGCTCATGGACAGGAAGATTTAACATCATTAAAATGTTCACACTACACAAAGCAATCTATAGATTCAATGCAATCCCTATCAAAATATCAATAGCATTTTTCATAGAACTAGAAAAAATAATCTCCCAAATGTATATGGAAGCACAAAAGACCCTGAATAGCCACAGCAATCCTGAGAAAGAAAAACCAAGTTAGAGGTGTCATGCTACCCAGTATCAAACTATACTACAATGACAAAGTAACTAAAACAGAACAGTACTGGCATTAAAAAATTAACATAGATCAATGGAACAGAACAGAGTCAAGAAATACACCAATGTCTTTGTGTTCAATTAATCTATGACAAAAGAGGAAAGAATATACAGTGGGGTAAAGACAGTCTGTTCAATAAATGGTGTTGGGAAGACTGGATAAATACATGCCAAAAAATGAAACTAGACCATCTTCTTATGCCATATACAAGAATAAAGTCAAAATAAATTAAAAGACTTAAATGTAAAATTCGAAACCACAAAACTCCTAGAAGAAAACACAGGCAGTAAACTGACATTTCCCTTCATAATATTTTTTTCTGATAAATATCTTTGGGCAAATACCAAACAAACAAACAGCAAAAAAAAAAAAAAAACCCAAATGGGATTACACCAAACTAAGAAGTTTTTGCACAGCAAAGGAAAACATCAACAAAACAAAAAGGTAAATCTACTGAATGAAAAAAGTTATTCACCAATGATACATCCAGTAAAGGGTTACTATCCAAAAAACAGAACTCATATAACTCAATACCAAAAATACAAACAATCTAATTAAAAAATGGGCAGAGGACCTGAAGAGATACTTCTCCAAACAGAACATACAGATGGCCAATAAGTATCTGAAAAGATGCTCAACAGCACTAATCATCAGAGAAATGTACATTAAAATCACAACGAATTATCACCTCACACCTGTCATGCTTCAGATTTTCCTAAATTCTCTCAAACAAGCAGTATCTGGACTGAGGGAGCCCTGTACCTCTAGCAAAAGGGCCCCGGGTCTGGCACTAGCTGCAGCTGTTCTTGGTTCACAGCCTGGACTTGCCTGGGCACCTCCAGGCCTGGCAAAAGTAGTACCCATCTGCAGACTGCTTTATACCTTATGTCAGGTGGCCCCTGAGAGAACAGAGGCAGTGGTTGGCCCTGCATGTACCAGATGTAATCAAGGCTCAACTACAACAGGAGGGTGTACATAGCTCACAAGTGGGCACACCTTGAGTATCCAGCTTAGCTGAAAGGAGAGGCTGTGCCACAGAACCCTACAGGCCCCTACTACATTGGGCCACTCTATGAACACAGGGAATAGCAGCTCTCACTATACATAGAAACAAACACAGAGAGGCTGCCAAAATGAGGAGACAAAGAAACATGGCCCAAATGAAAGAACAGAACAAAACTCCAGAAAAAGAAATCAACAAAATCGAGACAAGCAATCTACTAGACTCAGAGTTCAAAACACTGGTTATTAGAATGCTCAAGGAACTTAGTGAAGACCTAAACAGCTCAAAAAAGATACAGTCAGAAATAAAGCATACACTAATTGAAATAAAGAACAATTTACAGGGAGTCAACAATACAGTGGATGAAGTTGAGAATAAAATCAGCGATTTGGAATATAAGGGAGAAAAAAACACCCAATCAGAACAGCAAGAAGAAAAAAGGATCCCCCAAAATGAAGATAGTGTAAGGAGACTCTGGGATAACTTCAAGCATACCAACACTTGTATTATGGGGGTGCCAGAAGAAGAAGAGAGCAAGATATTGAAAACCTATTTGAAAAAATAATGACAGAAAGCTTCCCTAATTTGGTGAAGGAAATAGACACACAAGTTGAAGAACACAGAGAATCCCAAACAAGTTGGACGCAAAGAGGCCCACACCAAGACATCATAATTAAAATGCCAAAAGTTAAAAACAAAGAGAAAATGTTAAATGCAGCAAGAGAAAAGTAGTTACCTACAAGGGAGCCCCCATAAGACTGTCAGCTGATTTCTCAAAAGAAACTTTGCAGGTTAGAAAGAATTGGCAAGAAATATTCAAAGTGATGAAAAGCAAGGACCTACAAACAAGATTATTCTACCCAGCAAAGCTAGCATTCAGAATTGAAGGGCAGACAAAGAGCTTCCCAGACAAGAAAAAGCTAGAGTTCATCACCACCAAACCAGTATTATATAATAATATAATGATAAATGGTCTTTAAGAAGATTAAAAACATGAATAATAAAATGGCAATAAATGCATATCCATCAACAACTGAATCTAAAAAACAAAATAAACAAGCAGAACAGAAACAGAATCATAGATATAGAGAATGTTCTGAAGCTTGCAAGATGGGAAGGGAGTCGGGGGATGGATGAAAAAGGTGAAGGGATTAAGAAGTAGAAATTGATTGTTACAGAATAGTCACAGGGATATAAAGTACAGCATAGGGAATCTAGTAGCCAAAGAACATATATGCATGACCCACAGACATGGATAAGGGTATGGAGATTGCATGAGGGTGTAGAGGGGGTGGAGGTGGGTAAAGTGGGAAAAATTGGGACAACTGTAATATCATGAATAAAATATAATTTAGAAAAATAAAATTCAAAAAAAATCATTATGTTTCTTCTTTATTACTCAGTACTATTCCATTGTATGGATATACCACATTTGTTTATCCATTTGCCTAGTGATGGACATTTATGTTAGTCCCATATTTTGCTATTATAATAAACATAGGTATTAAAATATTCATGTACAAATCTTTTTGTGGACATATGCTTTCATTTCTTTTTTAATAGTTTCTTTTTTAAAAGATTTTATTTATTTATGTTATAGAGAGAGGGGAAAGGAGGGAGAAAGGGAGAAAATCATCGATGTGGGAGAGAAACAATGATTAGTTGCCTCTCACATGTCCCCAAATGGGGACCCGGCCCACAACCCAGGTATGTGCCCTGACTGGGAATTCAGTCTGGGGACAATGTCCAAACCACTGACCCAAACCAGTCAAGACTGCTTTCAGTTTTTGAGTGAACAGTACCTAAGAATGAAATGGCTGGGTCAAATGATAGGTATATTTAACTTTTAAACAAACTGCAAAAATTGTTTTCTAAAATGGTTGTATCACACCAAAGAGTCCTTTGACAGATGACTGGATAAAGAAAATGTGGTACATATATACAATGGAATGAACACTACTCATCCATAAGAAAACATGTCATTTGCAACAACATGAATGGATCTTGAGAATATGATACTAGCAAAGTAAGTCAAACAGAAAAAGTTAAGAACCATATGATTTCACTCATATGTGGGATATAAAGCTGAAAGCAACAAATGAACAAACAGGACAAACAAACAAACACTCAGACAACAATATGGTGGATACTAGAGGGAAAGAGGAATAAGGAGTCGTAGTAAAGGGTAAAAGGGGTAAAATACATGGTGATGGAAGGAGATTTGATTTGAGTGGCAGACACACAATGCAAGATATAGATTTTGTATTATAGAATTGTATACTTGAAACCTATGTAATTTTATTAACCAATGTAAACCCTAATAAATTTAAAAAATAAAATTAAATGGTTCTCTAATTTAGAACTCTGAGAGTTCTATGAGTTCCAGTGGCTCCATATTCTTGACAGAATTTGGTATAGCCAGTCTTTTAAATTTCAGCAATTCAAGTGGGTATGTAGTGGTATCTTACTTGGTTTTAATTTGCATTTCCTCGAAGACCAAGGTGTTGAGCATCTCTTTGAGTGCACACTGGATGTTCTTATGTGAAATTTCAGTTCAAATTTTTTCCCTCTTTAAAAGAAGTTAGTCTTATTATTGGGTTAAAACTATTCTTTTTTAAAAAAAAATTTATTTATTTTTAGAGGGGAAAGGAGGGAGAGAAAGAGTGAGAGAAACATGGATGTGAGAGAGCGAAATCAATGGGTTGCTTCTAGCACGCACCCCGACTGGGTACCAAACCCACAACCCAGGCATGTATTCTGTCCCAGAATTAAACTGGCAACCTTTCATTTAATGGGACGACACCCAAACGACTGAGCCATACCATCAAGGCAAAAAATTCTTTACATAATCTTGACAGAAATCTTTTGGCAGGTATGTGTTTTACAAAGAATTTCTGCCTAATTGTGACATGCCTTTAAGTTTTTAATTTTGATGGTGTATAAATTAATGATTTTTCTTTTGATTTTTTTGAGCTTTTTGCATTCTTTTTAAAAAATTTTACCTAACTCAAAGTTACTAAGATTTTCTCCTATGCTTTCTTCTAAAAGTTTCAATGTTTCAGTTCTTACTTTTAGGTGTATAATCTCTTTTTAGTTAAATTTTGTATATGGTGTGAGATAAGGCTGTAGTTTTTTTTGTATGAGATTGGGAGGGAGGATATGGAAATCTACTTGTTCTAGCACCATTTATTGTAAACATTAACCTTTCCTAACCAATTTCTCTTGCTAGCTTTGTCAAAAATCAACTGGTAATTTATGTGTGGATTTATTGCTAGACTTTCATATTCTCTTTCACCTGTGTGTCTGCCTTTAAAACAATACTATAATGTCTTGGTTAATGAGTCTTGAAATCAGTTAGTGTAAGTACTCCAATTTTGTTCTTTTGTAGCTTTTCTAGGAAACTTGCATTTCCATATATATTTTAGATTTAGCTTATCAATTATTACAAAAATGTGTGTCAAAATTCTGATTGGGATAGCATCGAATGTATAGATCAACTTGAATCCACAGCCATAGTATGTCTGTCCATTTGATTTTAGTCTTTAATTGCTCTCAGCAATGTTTCATTGCTATCAGCATATAGTCATTGTATATCTTTTTTCAAATTTATCCCTGAGGGCTTTTTTATGCTTTTTGTATATGGTGTTTTAAATTTTTCTATTTTTGCCCTGGCTGGTGTGGCTCAGTGGATGGAGTGCCAGCCTGCAAACTGAAAGGTCACCAGTTCGATACCCAGTCAGGGCACATGCCTGGGTTGCAGGCCAGGTTCCCTGGTTGGGGGCATGCGAGAGGCAACTGATTGATGTATCTCTCACACCTTGATGTTTCTCTCCCTTTCTTTCTTCCTCCCTTCTCTTTAAAAATAAATAAAATCTTTAAATTTTCCTATTTCTGATTTCCATTGTTACTATAGAAAAAATATAATTAAATTTGTATACTAATCGTATATCCTGTAATCGTGTTGCCAAATTTACTTTTTAGTTCTGGTAAATTTTTTGAAGATTCCTTATGATTTTCTACATAATTATGTCAACCACAAAAAAACAGTATATCTTCAAGAAACACAATTAAGAAGCTTAAAACACCACTCTTTAATTTCCTACTCTCAGCTTTTATGCTAAATTGTCATAATTGTCAATTTTTTGTTATTATTTTTTAATCTTCACCTAGGGATATGTTTATTAATTTGAGTGATGAAAGACAGACAGACAGACACAGACACAGACACAGACACAGACACACACACACACACACACACACACACACATCAACGTGAGATAAAAACATCAACTGGTTGCCTCCAGTACAAGCCCCAAGGAATCAAACCTACAACCTTTTGGTGTACCAGATAACATTCCAACCAACTGAGCCACCTGGCCAGGGCATAATTGTCAATTTTTAAGATTGTCATTTTCGCCCTGGCTGATGTGGTTCAGTGGATTGAGTGCCAACCTGTGAACCAAAGGGTTGCTGGTTCGATTCCCAATCAGTGCACATGCCTGGGTTGCAGGCCAGGTTCCTAGTGGGGGATACATGGGAGGCAACCATACATTTATGTTTTTCTACCTTTTTCCCCCACCCCTCTCTCTAGAAATAAATAAAATCTTAAAAAAAAAGACAGTCATTTTCTATACATGTTATAAAGCACAGAATAATTATTATTTGAACTTTAAAATCAATTATATTTTAAAGAAATTTTAAAGAATAAGACAAGTATTTTACAAGAAATTTGCCATTTCTTGTGCTCTTCACTCCTTTGTGTAGATCCAAATCTCCAATAAGTGTCATTTTCCTCCTGCCTGACGAGCTTCTTTTTAACGCTTTTTGCAAAGCAAGTCTGACAGTGATAGATTATCTCCGCTTTTGGGAATCTGAAAATATCCTTTTGTGTGTGTGGACAGGGACAGAAATTTGTGTTGATAGGTTTTTTGGTTTGTTTTTTTCTTTTAGTACTTTTAGAATATCACCCTACTTTCTTCTGATTTGAATTGTTTTTGTTAAAAGCACTGCAGTGATTTTCTTCATGTTTCTTATGTAAGGGATCCACTCAGCTTCTTGGACCTGTAGGTTTATCACTATTTTCTAATTTCTAAAACTTTTGGTCATTATTTCTTCAAATATTTTTTCTGTTTTCCCTTATTCTCTTTTCTGTCCTTTTGGAACTCCTACTGCACATACATTAGTCCACTTATATTTATCTCACTGATCCTCTGTTTAATTTTTTTCATTTTTCCCTCCTCACGTTTCTACCTGGGTAGTATCTGTTGCTATGTCCTTAGGTTCACTAATATTTTCTTATCCATGCTCATGCTTTCTTCCACCTTTCTGAATATCTGGGGTATATTCATAATAGATATTCTACCACACTTGTCTATTAATTCCATAAATAAAGCTTGGACAATTGTAGGGCTCACCTTCTTTCTGTCCTCTCAGGGATCACTGTCCTATGCCATTTGTGTCCAATGTTGAAACTGTTATTTCATATACTATTCAATTTTTTATTTAAGACAAGAAGCTATATCCAGTCTGTATAACCCCGTCATGGATCTAAGTAGATGCTTTCCTTGTTGCTTTTTAAATCACTCAGGGCCACAGCCTGCAGTCGCACAGGTAGTAGTACACTGTGTAGCTGCAGAACACAAGGTGAATATACCTTTCTCTTACTCCCACCCTAGATCTGAGTAAACTGGCAGCCCTAATCACACTGACTACTTATATCGAGCCTGTGGTCAATAAACTTTTCAGTTGGGTAAGAATAATAACATAAATGGAAATTCCTAATTTATAAATGTTATGATATCATTGTTTGGCATTTGAACATACCTTCTCATCAAATCAATGTCATAAATGATTATTTGGTTCCCATATTAGATCTCTTAACATAAATATAATGCATACAGTAATCAATTAAAAGTACCGAAGTGCCATTTTTAACATCGTTCCTATGGGAAGACACTTAAGAAATTCTAACCAGAGGTTTCAGGAATATATTTTCCTCAGGAGGTAGGGAGAATAAAGGTCAAGATTATAGAAATTCAGATGGGGATGAGACAGATACTAACTTGTAAACTATATATTAATATTATAACAGACCTCATTTTACCATCTAAAGGTATTTTACGGAAGGATCCCCATAGTTAATACACAGACTAACCTATGATAACAGCAAAATGAAATAATACTTACTCATCCAACTCCTCTTCTTCAGTTTTAGAACTATCAGCATAGAGGTACTTGCTCATGTCCACAGGTCTTATATTTTTTCTTTTTGTAGTATGGAGAGGAGAATCCTTTATAGTTACAAAGGTTTCTGGCTCATCAAATGGGTTTAAATACTGTGGAGTCTGTACCTCTTTGAAGGGATTATAGCTGTTATTATAAAAAGATTCTTCTGGTTTTTTAGGTGAAACTGTTTCAGTGGTTGGTTCTATAAAATGATAGCAACAGATGAATTAAATTCAATTAATTTTATCTGAAATTTTCTTATATTTTTAGTGTTTTCAAAAATACGCTATATTGAATTAATAAACTCTATGGAGCTGAAAGACTCAAAGCACTAGCACATTTTAGAGGGGGCTAAATTCAAAAAATGTAATATCTAAGATCTTTGTCTACTTTTCCAGTAATGATGTTCCTCAAAATGGCATCTTTGGAATGCCTTTGGAGTATCTAATAATATTAGCATTAATATAACAATTTTAACCTCCTTATAGGCATAACATTTTATTATTTCCTATTTTATTTCAATATACTAGCTTGCCATCTCAGACAGATACATAATAAATTTGTGTTTTTAAAAGAACATAAAATGGATTAAACTTTGAAACAGTCTTTGGTTAGTTATACAAGCAAAAACCACTTAGGGATATAAAAATTCATTTTGGACTATATCAAAAATATACCCACATATCACTCAATTTGTTTTTGCAAAGTTTTCAAAGAACAGGTTTTTGTATTCTACAAGACCTTAAATCTTTAGAGCATTTAAAGCGATGTTTGATTTTTTAAAATATAACAGACCCAGTCAACACTCTAATAGTGTAAAGGAGTAACATAATTTTCAGGTTGAAAGCGCTATCTTAAAATCATACCAATAAGCTGACAGACGTGTTACACCAAATTCTTCCAAATTTTATTATTTTGAATTTGAACTGAAAACAAAGGTACTCTTAAAAATAAAACTCTTGATTCGCAGAACAAAAGCACTAAAATCAATGGTATCGTGTCCTCCAACTTGTGAAACACTTAGTACCTACCATTTCCTCTTCTTTTATGTTTATTAACATTTTAAAACAAAACTAGGATTTCTAATAAAACTGTCCCAAATTAGATCATGGACATTGCTGATAAAAATGTTTTTTCCAACTGAAAAAAGCCTATAATCACTGTATAGTTTAAAAGTAATTTTGATTATGCCATGCAAGTGTGACAAAATATTCTAGGAGAGGGAGGCAGAAAATATGTTATTGAAGTTCTCGGCAGAAACAATTGTTTCGTAAGTGACATTTTAAACAATGAAATATTATTATTATAAAAATCTTATGATTGATATTTATGAATTTTACATCTTAAAGTCAAGCTCCTTTTACCTATACTTTAGACATTGGCCCAGAATACTTGCTTTGTCTTTCTATTGAAAAAAATAATAATAATAAAAACTCTGAATTAAAATTACATACACCATGGGGAAGCTATTATAAAGCGTGAAAGAGAATTCATAAACTCATAATAAATCAATACTAAAATGAATTTAAATACAGTTTATACTAGAGAAGAGACTCAGTAACCGTTTATCTTTTGAAAGACCAGGATAATATTTAAAGTTAACACCACCAGAATCTTTATAATAATGTAAATGAAGCATTTTTTCCCCTTCAGTAGGGGAAGAGAGACAGCAAAGTTTGTGCCTACTGAATTTTTTATTAACAAATACCAGGTTTCTAACACTTAATAAACGGACAAAACTGGTCAATGGAAATAAAATTTTAATTTTCACTCTAGGAAAACAATTGTAAAAATTGATCCAAGCAAATTCATCAGTTACAAAACCAAAAGTAAGAAAGTATTCAACCTATATAGCAAGATTTGAAAATGACAGAAGTGGTAACAAAGAGGGTTTAAGATAAGATTATTTCAAATAAAAGCTAACAAATACACTTAGTAACTTTCTAAAAGAGTCACTGAAGCACAGAATGTCATGACTGTAAGAGAACTAAAGCTGGAAAAGCAATCATCATCACCATCCTATTCATCATCATCATCATCCAATTACAGTTGCAACATATTTTTTCTTCCCCAAATACTTTTGTTATTGGAGGATGCAAGTTTTTAATCAATAAAAATAAATTAACTCCAGAAAAATAAGTATTCTTCTAGTAGAAAATACTTATTCCAAAAGGTCTAAGAGATGTATACTTAAAGAGAACACTGGTTGTCAATTGTTTTCTAGGTTCTGTAGACATGAGTAAAGATTCTGAGTCAGGATAGCTAACCTCTCCTATACATAAATACAATATTACATGATATCTGCTACTCCTTTCTACTCATCAGAAAAGAGACCCACGATATTAAGAAAAAATTACTTCTTTGATTTTGAAATGGAAAGTTCAAATATTGATGTCTCAAAATATCTTGGTAATATTTTTAAAACAATGTACTCAGATGGTATACACAATCAAGGGGAAGTTGTATAGTCAAAAGAAGACACTTGATTAGAAATCTTAACTACAACTCCACCTCCATTTACCTAAATTTCTGGAGCTACAACTCCACATCCATTTACGTAAATTTCTTGTTCAAATCACTGAATTCCTCTGGGCCTCAGCTTCCTAATAATCTATGAAAATAGGCAGTTGAACTAGATTACCTGTAAGACTTATTGTAACTGTTAAGATTTAAAATACATTCATAATGTAATTAGCTCACAAACAAAATGAAATCTCATAATTTAAGCTTACTAATGTACAATCTGATATGGGAGAAAGTAAAAGAAAGTGGATTCTAACATAATACTGCTCTAACAGAGTGAATCCTAAAGTTAAAACCACATTTTTACCATGACAGGTGGCAGCAAAAATTCTTTAAAACTTATGATTTCCTAAGAGCACTCTAAAAGATGTAAACAGTGGTTTAATCATTCTTGCATTTAGTTTGAGCAAAAAGTTTAATTAAATTAAGTCTCGCTTCTTCAACAGCTCTTATCTAAGCTTTAAGAGATAAAGGGGAGGAAAAATGGGACAACTGTAATAACATAATCAATTTTAAAAATTCATATAAAAATAAAATGTTATGGTAATGCATATATAGAAATTTAAAAAATTATTATTGAAGGGAAATAGGAAAGGAATTTTTACACAATACAAGGTAATTGACTTTAGCAAAAATCTTAACCTTTCAGTAAATTTCATCAGCTGTGTAGTTGGAATAGAAGTACTTGTACTGCTTGCAAACCCCACCTTTGGAGTGTGCACAGAATATATGATACATGACAATACTAACATATAACAATAATATCTTTCATCTACTGATTCTTCACTGTTTGCCAGGACTGTGCTAAGTCCTTTATGCACATTAACCTATTTAATCTTCAAAATAAACATATGAATTAAGTACCCAATTAAATTTAAAAAAGAAAAAAAAAAGAAGAATGATCCAGGGGGAAAGACTACCTGGGTTTATTACTTCCTATTATGTTGTATACATGACAACAGTGGTTCTCAATCTTCTTTCTGCTCCGTTATTCACATGTACAACTTACTCTCACCCACTGTCTATAATTTTCAGCCAGAGCCATAGAGTGGGAGGTAGATGGACTCACCAAACTCTCTGAGGGTGAGGGGTGGAGGAGTTGTGTAGAGAGAGAAGCCAACCCGCCACATCAGTATCAGTATGTGCCACAACCTGACCTTACTTGGTAGGCCAAACCAATGAGACTAGGTAAAATACTTGTTTATGTTCTAGAATTTTAAAAAGCCACACAAAATAAGAAAAAAAAGGCAATAGCTACTATTTTCTACTCCTGTCTTCTAAGGAATTTGCCTTTTAAGGGAACTCTTGAGTATTTGCTTTGGGAAACGTTATAATTTATCCAATAAGAGACAGAACAATGTTATCTCTAATAATATAGTTTCGCTATTTGATCAAATTAACAGAAAATTTAAAAATAAGCCCCAAGTAAATGTCTATGTAAGACTTTTTTTTTTTCTTTAAAAATTCAATGGAAGCTACCCAAAATTGCTGATCAACTGCAAATGGTACTGAAAACACATTATTATCTTTAGGAGCAAAAATTACTTTATGAGTCTTTTTAAAAAATCCCTTCCTGCCCTTACAGTTTCACAAAGTCTGACTTTACAAAGACTTTAAAAGTACAGGGGAAAAAAAATTTGTTACCTTCTGACTCAGGATCTCCAAATGGATTTAATTCTGCTACATCAGGATCACCAAATGGATTTAAATTCACAGTGGCCAAGTCCTTTTCTGCTTCATCCAAAAAGTTAAGTTTGTTGATAAGCTCTGAAAATAAAGATGTGTTAGTTCACAGTAAAGCATAATTTTGATCATTTATGAAATTTTCAAACTGTAAAAATTCATACTAATAATACCTGCAAATAATAAGATAAAGCATTTTACCAGTGGCAGAATGCCATTCAATTATTTTGTAGCATACCAACATTTTCATATAAAACAAACATATACATATTAACTTGAAAATTTATGATAATGAACTAGACTAGAAACATTCATATGAATTTTATTTGATCTAATAAAAAAGTGCTGACCTAGATTTTTAGTAAAACATCCTTCTTTCCTAAATATAAATAATTCAAATGGGTTTTATCTAAGAAAATATTTTTTAATTACAATATATACACACTAACTGAAGAAATATTGCTATACGACTAATTATTATCTTACAAGATGTTTTAAAATCACTGCCTAACAAGAATCCTGATATAAGGGTTTGCTAAAGATAGGAAGTACTGTTACGTTGTTGCCTGTTGGTGTACTACAAATTAGCAAAGAAAACATTCAAGGAAAAGCACAAAGACAAAACTGACAGCTAAGTACAGACAGAAGCCAAGAGGTAGCAGGTCACAGTAAATACAGGCAATCAGAAGCAGAAAGAAAGGAAGAAAGCTCTTAGACCTTCAGAGGAACTGGCTGATTTAGCTGAAGGCATATTTGCTTGCTTTATGCAGTCATCTTGATCTTCATCTAAGCTGCTCAGAGCATTCAATTGGTTTACAATTTCTGTAAACAGAAGCCAGTCGGACAAATGTAAGGTAAGGACATTTAATTAAAAAGCCATAGAAGCATGCTGTTACTCAAAAAGACAAAGAGAGGGGATGTTTGGTTAATCAAGAGAATATTATTTTGATGAACTATAACAGATGTATTTAACTTAGAGTTTTATTGTATTATTAAAGATAGAAAACATTTTATTGTTAAAACATATTAGTAATATAACAACTATGTTAATAAACACAAAACAAAGATAATAGCACAACAGATTAACACTGGCTTTCAGTAATCACATTTTGTATTTGTAATGTAGTGCCTTAAATGCATCTGTTAAAAAGAGAATAAAAATATCCTCTGATAACATAGAAAGCATGTACTATTTGTTTATAATATTCTGAATTTAAACTAAAGGTTTTAAGATTACATCTACATGAATCATGAACATAATAAGCACTTGTTCATGTTCTAGAATTTAATAAATCAGCACGAAATTAAAAAAACAGGCAGTAGCTACTATTTTCTACTCTGGTTTTCTAAGGAATTTGTCTTTTAAGGGTACTCTTGAGCATCTGCTTCAGGAAACCTTATAACATATCCAATAAGAGACAGAACAAAAAAGACAAGGATAGAAAAATCTTAAAATAAGAATTCATTTCATACATGAATAGAATTTTTACATAAGTTATATATATTTTGGACAAATCTGAATATATAAAATTATGATTCAATGGGTGAAAATTAGCTTGAATAAAATTGTAAGAGCCTACTAGAATATTCTAGTTAGTTCTTGCTGTTTCCAAAGTTAAAACCTGGGAATAACTTAGGTAGTAGCACAAACAAACCAAGCAGATTCAGATCATTCAATGGGAAAGATAAAAAAAAGAGAAATAGCAATTGTAAATTTGGCGTTAAAAACGTTCTTTAACATTGTAAATCTAACTATGCATTGTAAGTTTTATTTGAACCAAATCATAGAATACACACTTGTAATAACGTTGCTTTTATCCATTTGTTTGTTGTTCAACAAATACTTATTTACCACACTGTGTCAAGTACTATGCTTGATACACAAGGATGAAAAAAAGCAGACATGGTAGTGTCCTCGTGGAGTTTACCTTCTATCAAGATAGAAATTAATATTGAAACAGACAATAAATGACTACTAGACTATTTGGTAGTCAAAAATATGTGTTATTTTTTAGATCTTTGACCAAAATACGTATGAAAAGTTGATAAAGTTATTCACTTCCCTTGCTGGAATGAGAAAATATATTTTGCAGGAATAAAACTGCTTGAGATAGTCAAAGTAAACTAAAGAAAATAAAGAGTAAACACAACTAATACCAACTAAAGTCCTCATCTGAATTTGAATAAGAGCTAAATAGTCAGCCTTTACAAAGTGTCTTCTTTCATTTTCTTTTGCCAGTAGTTTTCAACCCCATTCTGACTCAAACTAACCTAGCGAATTCCTCAGTAGGTAGAGTTCATTCATAAATTAAATCCTCTACCTTGTATGACTAGTCACTGTTAACTTCGTAATTTTTAGGAAAATATAATGGAGAGGAAGACCAGTGTTAAGTGACCACTGGCACATAAATTGATTTTTTTTGTTGTTGTTCATTCATTACTATGTGTATTACAATGTGTATTATAAAATATTTACAAACTGTTTTAACTTTGAAAATGTGAAAAAATATCAATAGCAGCTAATATTTATTGAGCAGTGGGAAGGGCTTTACATATGTTATCAGAATTAATTCTCATAAATATCCTGAGGTATTATTTTAATATCGACATTTTATCCTGTATCATTTGTACTATATTTCCAGATGTGCAATTGCTAAGTGAAAACACTTTAAAATAATGCTCAAAGATTTGTATTTTTCTTTACACATTTTAATTATTTTACATTCTTAAATATAATCGCAATTAAAGTAGAAATAATTTACTTAAACATATTATTTAATGAGCACTGTAGGGAATACTGAAGAAATACTAAACTTAGACCTTACATTCAAAACATTAATACTGTTCCATACAGTTTCAGGTACAATTTGGGCATTTATTTAAATACTATCAATATGACTCTATTATGTGACTAAATTATTTATGTCGTCCTATCCTAATTTTCCCTATTTATTCATAGCTTAAATAAATCTTTAATTATTAAATCCTAAAACTTCTGCTTCTAGAACTTACATTCACATTAACAGCGAAAAGGAAATTTTAATTATCTATACCAATGTTCCCTTTACTTGGTATGCAAATAAATGTTAATACAAATCATAAAAAGAAGCAACTTCCAAAGAAATACCATTTTTGTAATAAACATTTATTAAATACCTATTATTTGCCTGTAATGGTACCTGCCCTCATGGCTGTATATATCTGTGGGACAGATAGGCAAATAAAGCAATATACAGTGTATGATAAATATGATATATGATATGACTGAGATACGAATCATAGGCTATGTGAAAGTAGAAGAGAGGATTGAGGTCAGGAAGGCCTCCCAGGTTTACTCAAATTTGAACTAAAATGGGACAGACATTATTATTAAAATAAAAGAGAAAATGGAGAGCATTGCATAAGGATAAAGAGGAGGCAAATGAGAACATTACATATTTAAGAGAAAGATAAGAACCATATGATTTTACTCATAAATGGAATCCACGAACAAAAATGAACTAACAAGCAAAACAGAAATAGACTCATAGACAGAGAGCAGGCTGACAGTGTCCTGTGTCAGGTGAAGGGAGGAGGACTGGAGGGATTGAGCAAAAAAGAAAAAAAAAGAGAAAGATTCATGGACATGGACAACAGCACAACAGTGCGGTGATTGCCAGGGGGAGGAGGATGGGAGAGCTGGAGGGGGGTATAGGAGGGATAAATGGCAATGGACCGAGACTGAATTTGGGAGTGAATATACAATACAGTGTACAGATGAACTGTGCACCTAAAACCTGTATAATTTTAATAACTAGTGTCACCCCAATAAAAAATAATAATAAAAAAACATGACATATTTAAGGAACTGCAAGGTGTTTGGTATTTAAGATGCCAGGGATGGGGAGTAGAATAAGATGGGGTTGGCAAATATTCTAATATGAAAGTTCTTATGACCAAACTAAAGAATGTGAACTTTACTTCAACAGCTGCGGGAATCCACTGAATGTATATTTTAGAAACATCATTCCAGGAGCAACATGGTGGCAGCACTGCTGGGGGGGAGGGGGAAGCAGTGCATAGGAAGCAAAAACATAAGTAGTTCAGCAACACCACTCCATGAGGCGAGGCACACAATAAATATTGCTAATTAAAGAATAAATTAAGAAAAAAAGATTGATGGTTAATTTGACACAGGGTATGAGGAAAGAAATCAAGAATAACTGCCAGGTTTTTGTCTTGGGTTGACTATCTGGACAGTAGTTCTGGCACGGCAATGGGGGCTATTCAGTTTGGGCATACCAACCTTTAAGTGCCTGTGAAGCTTCTCATGGAAGTAACTCAACTGGCAGCTGCATATGCAAGTGTGAAGCCTAAAATACATACTTTTGCTATGCATTTCTCCTTTTAAAAAAGTATTTCTATGTTTCTTACAAATTTCCTATAGTCAATGATAGTCAATGTGTTTACATTTATAATAGGAAAAAAAAGTTAAAAAAATTAAAGAAAGGTTGACAACAGAAATGTATTCCCAGTTTTTTTAATTGAAAAGCTTTCCCAATAATATACTACTCTGACCGAAAAATTTCCCTGGACCAGTATATTTATATAATACTTAATTATTAAAGCCTTGTTTCATCCAAAATTTACATGTTTGGAAAACGTTAATAATGCTATGTTATAGCACAAATTTCTACCCTAGTGCTTCTCAAATTGAGCAATAAACTGATAGTGAGCACATTTAGTCATCGTAACAGTGTGTCAATTTGAACTTGCTTCACACTGGTGAGAATGAGAAGGAAAACTAAATTAGGGGCAGGCAATCGAAGCAAAGGGTCAAGTCATTTGAGACTCTTCTTAACAGTTAGGAAGGCAAAAGAAGATAGAAATTGACCACCAGAGATTATCACACTGAATAAAAAACGGGGTGGGGGGTGGGGGGGTAAGGGCAGCTGGCAGAAAGAGTGGTGGCTTTTTTCTTTTAGGAAAGTCTGTAGTTGAGTTAAAAAAAAAATTGCTTGGAACTATAAGATACCTGCAAATCTTGCAGGGTCATCATTCTTCTTCCCAAAGTATAATAAAATTCAGTACAGGTATATCTCATTTTAAGATAGTAACATTTCAACTTCCTGGCAGAAATCAAGATCCCAAAGATGTTACTTTTCTCACAGGCTTTAGCCCATAAATATTTGATTTATAGATACAATTAATGGGCTTAATAATGTAATCTTCAATCTCATAGTGGACTGTAATTGAGGAAGGGATAGACTTTAGGCAGAATAGTAAACACTGGGTAGCTTGTCTCCCTGAATATTCAACCCCTGCCTCTGAATTAATAAAGCCTAATGGCTTATTATTATGATCAAGCTGCTTCCAAATTTTAAAAAAGTCTCTCAACCATTAGCCCCTTCTAGTTTAGTCAGTCTCTCTTAATCTTTATATGAAAATATATTAAAAACTTAGTAGTCTACAATTTCTCACCTACTATTTATTCTTCAACTCCATGCAATCTGCTTTTAACCCCACTTTTATCCATACCCCTTACTGAAGCTTCTCTTACTTAAGTAGCCATTGTAACTGGCAAATATACCAGATACCTTTTAGTTTTTATCATACTTGACTTCTGTATGAATAAACATAATTAACAATTCCGTCCTTGAAATTCTTCTGCCCCTTTCAGGGCGCTATTATCTCCTGGTTCTCCTCCTATCTCTCTGATAGTTCTGTCTTGGTCTCCTTTAATGGTAACTTTTCTCCCCCCTGCTTCTCAAATATTATTACTACATATTATATATTAATATATATTATATATAAAATATATATATTAATGGGACCCATACTTGATCCCATTCTACACCTCCCTCCCCCAAATCTGCTCTTCCTGGAAGAACTCGTCTATTCTTATGGCTTAAACCAATGCAAATAATTCTCAGATATGTGTAATGAGTACTAGACTTGTGTTTCCAAATGACTAGTAGGAATTTCCACCCTAATGACCCTAGACATTCCTCTCACATACTTAACATACAAAAAATGGAATTAAATAGATGTCATGTTCACTTTCTATCTTTAACACCTAGCAGTTTTTAGCATAGCTAGACAGTATAAATGAATAAGTACAAGTCATAATGCTTGGCATTATGTTTATAAAGGCAGAAAGGCTTATCTTATTTTTGAATTATAGTAGTATTTTTATCTATGTGTCTATGTCTATGTATCTGTGCACATATGCATATATCTATGTTTCATTTATCTCTAGAAATGTTAAGCCACCCCAAAATTTGGAGGTCTCAAACAATAAATTATTATCTCTCATAGCTCTGTGTTGACTGGATTCAATGGGTAGTTCACCGCGGTTAGACGGCGGCCAAGACTAAAGTCAACGGAAAGTTAGAATTGGGCTGGATGTCCAGAACTGCTCCTTCACTTGTATGTTTGGTGAGTAGGCTGGAATAACTGGGTAGTTTGGGATTCCTTTCAGTACAGCAATCTCAGGGTAGTTACACTTTTTTATATGGCAGTTGGCTTCTCCCAGAGTATGCGCTATAAGGCACTCAGGTAGGAACTACACAGCATTTTATGACTTAACTTTAAACGTTATCAAACTGCTTCCACTGCATTGCATGCATGGGGAACTACAAAAGGGCAAGAACACTGGGAGCCATTGTTGATTGGAGGACAATCTTTGGAGACCAGCTACCATGTATTACATCAGTAAATCAGAAAGTTGAAATCTTTCCTTTTCTTAATTATCTCACATATTAACTATAATTTTTATGTCACCCTCTGGTATTCTGCTATGCACATATGTGAAGGTACAGGCTCTAAACTGAGTAATTCAATGAATTTTGACAAATGTATACACCCATGTGACGTGATGTAGAACACTGAATCAAGTTCTCTAATGCCTCTTTTCAGTCAATCTTCAATAGGCTATCGCTATTCTAATGTTTTTCACATAAGAACAGTTTTACCTATTATAGAACATCACATAATGGAATCATACAGTATATACTCTTCTATGTAAGGCCTCTTTCATTCAGCATGATTCTGAGGTACATCTATGTCACTGAATATATCAATAGTTCATTTTTATTGCTGAAGAGTATTCCATTCATGAATATACTACATTTTGGTCATTGTTGATGCTGCTTCCAGCATTGGGCCATTATTAATAAAAATATTATGAACACATTTTTTACAAGACTTTTTTTATGGACATATGTGTTCATTTCTTTTGAATAATATTGAAAAGTAGAACTGCTGGCTCAGAAAGTAGGAAAATGTTTAATGTTATAACAAACTCCCCAAGTGATTGTACCATTATAAACTCCACCAAAAATGGATAAGAGTTCCAGTTGGTTTTCATCCTTGTTGGCAATTAGTATTACCAGTCTTTTAAATTTTATCCACTCTTATAAGTGTGAAGTTATATCTCATTGTGATTTTAATTTACGTTTCCCTGGTGAGGTGTGATATTGAGAACATTTTCATGTGCATATTGGCCAGTGATATATTTCCCTTTGTTCACCACATGTTCAAATCCTTGCCCACTTAAAAATATTAGGGTAATTTTTTATTACTGAGTTATAGCATATTTTTTTAAAAGTGTATTCTGGATACAAAATATATGTCAAATATATGAGTTGTGAATTTTTCAAGTCTGTTATGTTCCCATGCATTTTCATAATGGTCCATATTTTGATGAGTATGTTTTTAATTTTGCTGAGTCTAATTTATCAAATATTTGCTATAACTTCCTGTGTTGCAAACATGTTGTCTTTTTCATTTTGTCAGAAGCTTTATAGTTTTAGCTTTTAAATTTAGGTCTATATTCTATCTTAAATTAATCTTTGTATATGCTGAGAGGTATGAATTGAGACTAATTTTTTTACTTATGGATATCTGAGTGTTTCAGCATAACTTCTTGAAAAGACTTTCTTTTCTTCACTAAATTATGCTGCAATTTTGTTGAAAATTAATTTATCAAATAAGTACTGGTTTTTTAAGGACTCTGTTTTTTCTTCCATTAATCTGTCTGTCATATGCCAATAACACACTATCTTGATTATTACAGCTTTAAGTAAATCTTCATGTAAGGCAGTATAACAATTATGTTCTTTTTCAAGATTTTTGGTTATTCAGGTCCTTTGCATTTCCAAATATATTTTAGACTTAGCTTTACAACTTCTACTTTTAAAAAAAGTCTGGTAGGACTATGAATGGCACTGAGTTGAATCTATAGATGGCTATGGGTAGAAGTGACATATTAACAATACTGAATCTTCTAATCTATGAACAAAAACTCTCTCTCCATTTATTAAGGTCTTTTTAAATTACCTTCACTAATGTATGGTTTTCGGTGTGAAGGTGTTTTTCACATCTTTGTTAAATTTATTTCTAAGTAATCTATGTTATGTTTAGCCTCTATTATATATGAAACTGTTGTGTTAATTTAATCACCCAAATGTTAGTTTTCATATATAAAAATACAAATTTTCCTACATTGATCTTGTGTACTGTGCCCTGCTAGGGTCTCCAGAACAATGCTGAATGTAAGTGGTAAGTGCAAATATTCTTACCTTGTTCCCAATCTTAGGAGGAAACTGTTCAGGGTTTCACCATTACGTATGATGTTAGCTGTAGCTTTCCACAGGTGCTTTTATCAAAATGAAGAAATTTCCTTATAATAAAACTGCTGAGAAGCTTGGCACTGAATTTTGTCAAATGCTCCTTTTGAGATAACAAAATAGTTTTGCTCCTTTATTCTGTTAATATGGTTAAACCAACCTTGTATTCCTAGGACAAATCCTCAACAAGTTCATATTGGTACTTAAAATATTTGTCTCCTGGCTTCTACCCTAAGTAAATACTGGAGAGCTTCTAACTTCTCCAGGTCTCTTGCTTCCATTCTGGCCCTGTGAGATGGGTTACCAGTATCTCCCAGAGCCTTGAGGGGAACGTTATAGAATGTTAAATTGTTATTAGTACAAACAAAGCAGTATAAGAGTTTAGGAGTGAAACACAGTAGGATGAATTTGTAATCTGTATCTTCTGCCACTTCTACTATTTTCTGAGTTGACACATATTTGAATTCTGAACGCTGGGAAGATATATTCTTGCTGTCTTCAATCTCTCATTTTAGGGTCTCGAACTCCTTTAAAAAGGAGGTAGCTGTCGTGCCTTATAAACCTTTTAGCTCAAAAAAATCAGAAATGACCCCATATCTCTGTTTCTACCCTATTTCCCAACCTTAACACCTAACCGGATGAAGAATTTCAAAAATGCTCATCCTTTACACATACCTCCAGAATAGGCCGCTTTATTTTATTTTATTTTTTTACTTCATAGCAATCCTATGATTTTGTTTATGGGACTTCTAGGTACTAGAGAGTAGATATCCCAGTAAAAACCAGAAGCAAATTAATGGATGTATGCTCTGACCAGAGTCCCACGTCTATTTTAAGGAATCTTCTAATCAAAGGAGGGAACCCTACTTATCCCCATTCAAGTAGGACATTTGATCTCAGAGGGCTGAGCCACACCATAACCAACTCTAGCCCCTCATACCTCTGCTACCACCTGTACTATAAAAGATTATGTTCCTTGAAGGTAGCCAATATACCACTCTTTTCCTCCTCTAAAATTAATTTTACCAACTATAGGAAAAGGATTGACTTAGAGTAAAAATGCATCCTGATTTATAAATTGCATCAGGATGGGAGGACTGAATGGACTATACACACAATGGAAGGCCACAGCTTGAGCTTCTCTGATTGTGGAGACTTGTAACTGGATATGTCCCTTACAGGGACCTGGGAAGTTATGCTTATTAAACTGTAACAAAAGATATCAGCCCTTGGGCAGCATTAAAAGTCTAACCTAATCGCCATTGTTAACTATGTGGATCTTGTCCCCTTGTTCTCAAGTTGTCATGAGTACAGAAGTCAAAGAACAGCACTTGGGTTGCTGTGAGGATTCCAGGAAAAAAAATGAATGTTCTGTGGGCATGCTTTTCCTGTACAATATCCTTCCAAGTGAATCTAATGCTAAGTTTGGTCTATTCAGGTCATGTGAGTCAGAATGTGTACTTAAGCCCAAGGAGAATATTTGGTGATCTTTGCAACAACTACAAGTATACAAGGGGCCTTTCGGGTATCTCATAATATCTGGTTTCCCCAATAATGTTTTGCTATGAAGTACTTCACTTAAACCTGATTTTCTGAGCTGTATTCAACTTGTTTTGCTCAGATATTTAACATGTATACCAAAGATGGTGAGCTTACCAAATTCTGGGTCAAGCACTGTGAGGCTGCATATAGATGAAGGTACAGATTGTTTTGAAACCATATATAATTTCTAATATTGGCTACAGTATTATAAAATTTCTTATTATTATGAAAGTAAACTTTTCATTAAAAGGGTTTGTTTCTTTAACTCCAAGGTC
Source organism: Mormoops blainvillei (assembly GCA_004026545.1). Classification (NCBI taxonomy): domain Eukaryota; kingdom Metazoa; phylum Chordata; class Mammalia; order Chiroptera; family Mormoopidae; genus Mormoops; species Mormoops blainvillei. The sequence continues at coordinate 40,470 of PVJD01001163.1, forward strand.
TATCACTCTTGCCACATTTCAGTGATGTTTCCAACTGCAATTCAAAATTCCCCTGTTGTACTTCTGTAGAATGAATCAATACATGTATTATCAATAAAAGGTTCCCACCTAAGAGCCAGTACCAAAGTGTTTCTAGTCATCAGTGAATTCTGTCTCAGTCAGAAGAGGGCAGAGATTTTTGATTAGTCTAAGCATAGATAACCACGAATCTACTTTTACCTTCTAGAAAAGACTGTAATTTCAGAAGTTACAGTATGTTAATTACTACTGCCTTACAGCAACATTCCATAAGAAATTACTGACTACACGGATAGCCTCTAGGTGTCAATCTAAGATATACACAAAATAATTGTAACAATCTGTTCCTTCAAGAAGTTTGCAACTTAGCTGGGTAATAATATATCATATAATTTTATTGATATAATATTATTATATTTTATCTATTTATATTAAAATAATGTAGGCAGAATTTAATATAATGATACCTTCCTTTATAAAAACTGTGTCAACAATTTTAAAGCTGAAAAAGGAGTGACGTGAGCTGTGTTGAAGTTATTGCCACTTCAGCTGGTAAATAAAAATACCCACTGTACTTTATTTGTATCATGTTTATAAAATGTTCATTTTTGTTTACTCTTCAGCTATTATTTAACATTACTGCTGTTAAATTTTAATATATTTTTAAGGCTAATGCCTAAAAAAATTTTCTGAAAGTTAATAACTTTGGAGTAGAATTTACAAGTGCTAAAAAATGAAGTGCAACCAAGGAAGTCAAAGCACTGCTATAACATACTGTGCTATTAAGTGACTGTGCTCTGCAAATACAGGGGGGAAATACAACATTAAAGGAAAAAGGTTACAATATTGCGGAATTACTGACTTAGAACATACATCTAATACACCAAAGTCCCTACCTACCTCTGCTCCCTTAACACACACATTTTATACTCATTAGGAAAACTAGTCTTGAATTATCTGAGGTTTGAATTATATGTCTCCTCTAGATGACATTCCTTCCATTAAATGGGACACTACCTATAGAAGGTAGAATATGATTAAAGGAAAAAAATGAATGCAGTAAGATAATAAGCCAGAGTGATCAATATGGACATTCGTTTATGGCCTTTCAGTTAACATATATTAAATTCTCAGTATGTTCTAGACAATGTGCTAGGAGCTAGAGATGAAAAAATATTAGAGCATAGTATTTTATAAAACAGGGAAAAGAAATATATAAATAATAGTAGTATTCCAAAGAAATTTTGGATCACCACAAGTTGCATTAAAACAATTTCTTCAATTAGCGCCAGCAAATTTTAGGCTATCTAAAATAAAGGTATTCCTTTGGCAAAAATTTTGGAAAATAAGGTATACATGTATGTTTAAGCAATAATTGTTGCTATAGTATGAATGTTTGTGTCCCCCCGGCCCCAAAAATTCATATGTTAAAATCCTAATTCCCAATGTGATAGTATTAGGAGATGGAGCCTCTGGGAGCTGATTAGGTCATGAGGTGGAGTCCTCGTGAATGAGCTCAATGCCCATATAGAATAGGCCCAAAAAAGCACGTCTGGCCACTTCCACCATATGAGGAATACAATAAGGAGTAAGTGACCCAGAAGAGTGTCCTCACATGATCGTGCAGGTACCCTGATCTCAGACTTCCAGCCTCCAGAACTGTGAAAAATTTCTGCTGTTTATAAGCTACCCAGTCTGTTTTGTTATAGCAAACAAAATGAACTAAAACAAGAGTTTAACTATAAAATCTACTTATTATTGAATGCCTTCATTAAATCTGTATTTTGCTCAAAAATAATGTCCTTCCTTTTCCTTTTGATACCAGCGCAGAACTTATATTACCATCACTTTTTTTTCATTACTGTGATCAAGACAATACAATATGGCTCAAAAACTTATGTAAATATGTGGGTGTTTTATTCCTACTTATGGTACTAGTGCCTAACTGAGATTTAGTTGTAACTAAATGCCATCTACAAAGAAAAGACTGTATCCTCTAATTAAAAGATCAAATTATATCTGGCTGGAATTACAAAAACTCATGTTCTAAGAAAATGCCTGCGTCTGCAAATGGTACCATGTTAGCATAAAGGATGGAGTGGTCAAGCTTAAGTGGGAGTGGGCATGAAAGGCTTCTCAGACTATGTGGCAACAGAATTAAAGTCTGAAAGACAGGTAGAAGGTCACTGGTGGTAGCAGGGGAAGAACACCAATTTACCTTCTTGACTCCAACTAGCCAAATAAAACAAAGAACTCAAAGACAGGAAAGACATGACATTTTAAAAAAAACTGTATAATTGTTGTTGACATCATTATAAACATAATGCAAATGCCAGCATTTATTATTATAAAAAAATAACCCCAAAATGTTATTGAAAGAAAAATAATAACCAGAAGGGGTTAGAGGGAGGGGTTCAATAAAGAGAAGAGAGAATCATATTGAACCTCTTATCTTATACAAAGTGAGTCAACACATTATATTTTATTTTTAATGTTAGTAGAGAAATAGAGGTTTATTCATTTATCCACCTGGCTTATTTATTTTAGAGGATGAGATTCTAAAATGAAAACAGGACATTTAATTTCCAAGATACTCTATTCAAAAAATGCTTAAATAAAATTTGAGAATGGTAAAATGTAATGAGGAAAAAATAATTTAACCCCCCCCAAAAAAAGCATAAATAAAGTAACATAAGCAAAATAAGTATGTCAATTATCAAGAAACGTAACTACTAAAGGGCATGGACTATAAGGTTAGAGCAATGAAATACTATTTATAAGAGAAATGCTTAATACAGATAGGTTAAAAAATATAATAAATACATCAATAAAAAACAAATATAAAGAAAGTATGGGTTACAAATATCACCAGGCAAAATTTCAAGGAAAAAACATTAAATGGGGCAAAATGATCAAATAACAATCCACAATGAAGCTATGAGAAAATAAATTTTTATGAACTAAATTAACACTGAAGTTCCTTCATAAAAGATTATATATCTAAACTACAAAGAAAAACGTATTTTTTTAAAAACTGAAATTTAACAGGCTTCAGAATCTTGTATGAATGAAATTAAACTACAAAGAAGCTAAAAATAAATAAAGCCCACAATAAAACACGCTCTCTTAAACACCCTTTGGTTAAAGAAGAAATCAAAATGGCAAGCATAAATTAGAAAATAATAATTTATAAAATTTGCACAGGACAAAAACATTTGTCTTTGCATATAAGTGAACAATTCCTTACAACAGATTTCCAGAAGTGGAGTGGAAGTGAAGGTCACTGAAGCTGAGTAAGTCAAGAAACTTTTTGGCTAAGGAGTTAAATGGGTCATTTACGTAATCAATGGAAATCCCCCACATAATAAACAGTAAGAGTTGGGGTGCAACCAAGAGATGAGTGACAAAGTGCCTTATGAATCTGGAAAAATCACTAAGAGGTGAATAAATGGTAGAAATCAAGGAATACCAATTCAGAAATTTAGAGCAATTTATTAGTGAAAAGGAGTATATATATTTAGTGCTTTGTTTTTACTCAGATAATCAGTAAAACATCAGTTCCTTATGTGTGATAACCAAATTGTCAACAGGCATTTATTGACCAATTAATATAAAGAGGTTGGGTAGCAGTTTGATCAAACTAAAATCAATAATTGCATGGAAGCTTCTACATACAGGACAAAATGTCAATGAGCTAGGAGAAGGTAGCTAATGCATCTTCTCATTTCTTATAGGGGGTTCATTCATACACTGACAAAATAAATATGAACATATTTAGGCTACTTTATGTTATAATAAGTAGCTCCTATAACGGTTTATGCTTTATTTTTTAAAGATTTTATTTATTTATTTTCAGAGAGAGGGGAAGGGAGGGAGGAAGAGAAAGAGAAACATGAATCAGTTGAACCAGCAACCTTTCGGTTTGCAGGCTGTCACTAAATCCACTGAGCCACACCAGCCAGGGCTAGTTTTATACTTTCTTGACTAAACTTGGACTTGATCTTAAACTGCTGAAATCTATTAATACCAGCAGCATGCAAAGTTTTTAGAGAGCTAAATGGTATATTAGGAAGGCTTAAGGAAAAGAAAAAAAACCTTGTTAGTGAAATTGTTTTTTACTGGGAAACAAGAATGAGTGTTTTGACTTTACAAAAAAAGATTAACTTTTAGCTTAATGGTCATAAAACCAACCTGTAATTTTTGCTGCCTTTTCCTCTTGGTTCACTCGGTTCTCATCATCTTCTTCATTATCTTCTTCAAAGTCATCTAAATTCCCAATGTCAGCCTGCTTCATACTCATCAAACTAGCCAAACTTTGCATGTCTTCATCCCTACATCAATGATTTACAATATAATACATGGTTCATTAAATGACATTGATTGAAAAAGAACTGTTTCTTAAGAAAAAATATTAATATATTCCTTTTCCATATGTTAATAAGTCTTTTTACACAGTTGTACAATACAGAAAAATCTAAATATTCATTTATTAATTTAATTTTTTAAATTTATTGATTTTAGATAGAAGAAAGGGGAAGAGACAGAGAAAGGAGGGGGAGGGAGGGATAGGGAGTGAGAGAGACACCGATTTGTTGTTCCACTTATTTCTGCACCTATTGGGTTGATTCTTGTATGTGCCCTGACCAGACATCAAACCCTCAACCTTAGTATATTGTGACAATGCTCTAACCAACTGAACTACATGGCCAGGGCCCTCATTTATTAATTTTTAAAAAACATGTTTAATTGGTAAAAAGCAGACAGGATTAAAAAACTAACTGGATAGCAGTTACTTTAATTCTGTGCTGCAGACCTATGGAAGGCTAAAATTTTCTTTATGGGATTAAAGTATGGTTTTTCAACCATGAAGTCTGGAAACAAAAATTTGTTCCATAAAACCGTGAAACAGTTGGCAAATCAGATGAGATTGAGACTTCAAAGTATTTAAATTTTCATAAGGAATTAAAATAGAAATTCTTAATCTGAAGTCCATGAACACTTTTGGTTTTGTAGACTGAAGAGAAAAAAAGTACTAAGTCCCTATAAACTATATTTAAATCTTCTTTAAAGGTACATTTTTCTCAAAGGGGTTATATATCCCTCTCCAAAAGTTAAAAACTAATGTAATATAAAAAGTTTCTTAAGACAAAGTCTAGCCTTTTTTAAAATTAAAAGATGGAAAATAACTGGGATTGATTATAAATTAAACACCACAGAGTAGATAAAATGTAAAAATGTTTTTATATTAAAGTATTTAAAATATAAATTACATTAGAATATGAATACGAATTTTAAAAATTACATTACTCTAAATATCAAATAATTTACATTTACACTTTTATCTTAAATTTCAAACTACAGTGAATAAAACATATTTCTAACGTGTCATATACAATCTAAATATCAATCAGACATACTTCCTCAAAGCTCAGAAAGCCAAATTAAGACAGTTTCTCAGGTTCTTAGTACAATACAATAAAAAAATTCTTAGCACAATACAATAAAAGAATTCTTTCTTTTATAAAATAATACTTGTTAATATTTACATTTCTAAACCTAATGACTTCAAAGATTACACTGATTTTTGAAACTCTCTGCATTTTATCTCATATCAACTTAAGAGTTAAAATCACTCCCCCTTTTAATATAAAGTACTAACACAAAATCTGTACGAACAAAAAAATGTTGTGTTACATTATATGAGTGCTTTACAAACTGTTCGCTTATCAATGAAGGGTAATTTCAAGATATAACACTATTCTTAAAATGCTAACTTGCTTAATTTTACCTCTTTAATTTCTTCATATTTTAACCCTGAATATTCTTCTTTGGGAAAAGTAAGGAGGCAAGAAAGAGGAAGTAGAGAGGGAATTTAGAGTGCTGGAGAGAATTCTTCACCCAAACTGAGAAACTTGGTTTGACTGAATTTCCTCTCACCCATATTCCTGTGAATGATGCTGATCACTTACGGCTTTATTCCAGTGGAAAGGAGTCTACCTTCAAAGGATCTTCTCTGATTTTGTTTTCTCTCTTCTTCCTCTGTTTCCTTACCTTTCATTTTGGATTGGACTTCAGGGTAAGTAAGGTCTACATTTTTAATTTTTTTTTAAGTCTACAATTTAAGGTCCTGAGATAAAAGACTAATTGCTTCCATTCTGTACTTTCTGCCACACTCACTTAGAAGCAAACTTTCTAACTTATCTAACAAGTCATTTGCTGCCCTACAAATGAGTGTCAAACATCTCATTTTGACTGATGCACAGAATTCAGTCTAATCAGTTAAGTAGACATGACCAATTTTAGTAATCACATTTCACTAAGTCAAATACATTCAGAACTGTGATTCAGATTGTACTGAAATGTTTAAAGCTGCCTTCTTCCCCTCACCTTTTATGTCTAGGCATAGAATTTGCATTTCTCCTTTCCCTGCATCTTCCACTACAAATAGGTACTAACCCTTTCATTACACCCAAAACATGTACTTACCTATGACCTGACTATATGCAAAACCAAGGTGAATGTTAATTTTTTTAAAAAATCTCTTCTAGGTATGTTCACCTCATTTTATATAGTTATACTGTTAAGTCTTTTCAGACACTAGAACTAGGTATAGAAATTATCTTTGTGAATGCCTCTTCTGTATTTTAGAAGTGATTTTTGAAAAAGATAGTGATTATAACAAAGTGCATCTAACTGTACCTTGCTATACTATTTTTGGAAGGCTGAGCCAAAGAACATGAATTGGTAAAAGTTCCTTTAATTCTTTCGTCACTCTTATCCTAAACTTTTCATTTTGGGTTCCTCTCACAACTCAACTGAAACAAACAGTCCCACAAATTGAACTGTCTGTATTTCAGAGTACAACCGCTTACACTAAAGACACTAAAATATAAAACAAACATGTATGATATATTCTATGATATTGAATTTATAATTTAAAACTTGCTGTAATCACTTTTCTATTATTGTTTATTCTCTAGAGTCAAAAGAGGTTATAAATAACAAGTTCATTGCATTCAGTCTCTGAAAAAAAGAATGGCAACAATGATTGGTATGTGGTGGGATGTTCTCAACTGTTTCCAATCTATTGAGTCAAAAGCTATTTACCTACAGTGTTTTAAAACACACTCTGAAGCCGCTTCTGCGACAAAAGAAACTTACGTGGCTTTTCCTTCCCGGAGGAAAATGCAAGACAATGAAAACTGGAGAGTGGCAGATACAACTTTTTTAGACAATGGCTTGAATTTTAACTTCACATCAGTCTGAGTTGGCATAGGGCTTGCATACTGTTTCATGTTGATGCTGCTAGTAGCAAGAGCTTTCCTTCGACCAGAAAGGGATTCCTGAAAAATAAAAACTAATTATGTAATTTGGAGTTATTTTATAGCTAAATATTTTAAAATATAATTTTAATAATATGACTAAATAACAATTAATACTTCCTTCTTCAATGAATTCCTGCAACACAATAATGAAATAAAATTGTGATGAGGTTATTTCACAACTTTTATATATTTAAGGCAGATTATAAAATTGGACAGAGTGGCCCATGAAGAAAGAGGGGAAGACTTGAACAACCCTCAATAACTCAGGGGAGGAAAAGTTAAGAATGCAAACTAGCACAGAAAGTCTTCGGGGTTCCTGTAAAAAGCACAGGTTTAGATATCAAAGTTCTCAGTAACTATCTTCCCTCCTTTAATTATATGTAATGTAACCTATTTATATTATAATGTAAATATGATATTAAGTTACATTAAACCTTTTGAACACCTACAATTTTTTATAAAACACCTAGCCTTGGTGGCATTCTACCTCATCCTGCCTATAAAATCTGCATTCTCTCGATCTCCTACTTTGAGCCTTATTTCTTCCCAGGGCCTTTTCTAATCACTCCAGTCTACAGGTCTCTCTCTTTGCTAAGATCACATATACCAAGGAAGAACACTTGGTTTCTCCAATCCTCTGCCAGCAGCAAACACTGCTAAGCAACCCCAGCAGATTTCAAAATTCTTCTCCACAAAGCTATTACCAACACAATATTGGAACACAAAATGATACCTATTTGTTATCGAAGGTATTTAACAGTCCATTAATAAACTATCATTTTTCAAAACTATCCTTTACAGAATAATAGCTTAGGAGAACAATAACAGGATAGCAAAATAATGATTGGGCATTAAATATGAAGAAGCTATGGTGTCAATTCTGAAGAAATGTTATAATGAATTATATATAATAATCCCTGACTATGTGTTCTAATGGCAATGGGAAATTTTAGAAGTAGGACAATTTGTAAATAATGTAAATCAGAGGTCATATACCATCATCAATGTAAACAAGAAGTCATATACTAGCAATCCTTAGAGTTTACTGGTCTGAAAGTTTAGATCTAAAATAAGGTCTAATTTCCAAACTATGTGACTTTGAGTAAGCCAGTAAACTTGAGCCTCCCTATAAAATAAGGAGACTAAGTAAATCCATTCAAGGTCTACAATGGTTTTCTATAAAATTACTCAGTTTTCCAAACAAGGCAGGAAAAACTACCACTAACATTTGAATTATTTAATAAATCTTCATTTTTCCTGTGATTGACAAACTTGTTTAAAATTAAGATATACTAATTTAGTCAACACATTCAAACAGTCTTTTTTTAAAAAATTGACATTTCTGCCAGCAGAACAAGTAAAAATGTAATGTAGCATCCCTAAAGAATACCTTGTTTTAAAATGTGGTCTTATCTGTCAGATTATGCACAGCAATATTATACAGAACTATTAGTGCATGTAGATACCTTATGAATGAATTTCAAAAATGCATCAAGCACTTGAGGAGGAGGATTTAAGCTCTCTCAGAAGAAATACTTAAGAATATGCAAATACCCTCTACTGAATCAAGTTGAACAGATATGACTACCTCAGACAATACAAGTGTTCTTTCGCTGGTCGCTACTGTCAATCAAAGAATAAGATTAAGGTCCAAGGTTCTGACAATGTGCAAAATGAAAAAGTACAATCAGGTAGTATCAATTTATTACACTGATATGAACAATAATCTCTTATTGTACCTTTAGAATAGCTAACAACTTCTACATATAATACAGGACTTAAAGTTTCCATTTTGAAAGCATGACATACAAAGAGCCACATATTATTTTCAGATTTTGTTAGACATCTATTTCAGAAAGTATGGCACTGATCCCTTAATAGTAATTATCTAATTTTATAACCAAATAATCAAACTATAAAAATTAAGATAACTTGGAAATGCACAGAATTTTGAAATCCAGTTTAAGGATGATTCCTGTAAAATCTAGCGTTTTGATGATTAACATTCTGTTGATTTCATTTTTTAGATAAAAGTTATGTAGAAAAGGTTTTCTGCTGAACTCTGGTAATTTTTAAGTATTTAGTAAACTGATGTCTCTGGAAAAAAAGGAAGTAAAGTTACTAAGTTCTAAACACCATTAGCTATACTACTTAATTAAAAGTGGTAACTTGCTCAGCAACAATGAAAACAGCCATTTATAAAGTATTGGCAGGTAAGCAGCACACAGCTCTTGTGAGTCTACAATATCCATTCCTAACATTAACACAGGGTCTCACCAAAGCCTGTGTCCTTGGGAAACGGGGTCTGAATGGTGTTTCTCCTAATTCTTCACCTAGGTCAGACATTGTTGTCCTCCTAAAATTAGCTATCTTACAGAAAGTACACTTAAAAAGAATGGTAGTAAGGAAAACATAAAGATCTTTCACAGCTCTAACTTCAACTCTGTGAATCTTCACTTGCTACAACAATTAAGTCTAAATCTTTACCCACTCAAGGCTGGTATCATTACTATCAACAGTTCTATAAAGAAGAATGAATTAACTGATTGCATTGCTATATGAGCATGTTTTGCATCTTATAGTCCTCTTTAAAGGAGTAAGGGTCAACCAGGCAGAGAAAGTTTGAAGAAAATTACTGTTGTTGGTACCAGAGTCCTAATGCTATTTCATGTCACATGTAGGTTAGACAAGAGGACAGAAAGAAAAGAACTGTAACAGAACTCAGAGAAAGGAAGGCAGATGACAAGAGTCAATAAGAAGTATCTACATACGAGCACGTGTAAAACTACATTTCTGCCTCTGGTCTCATGTTTATACATTTGTTTGTGATCTGGGCAGTATTTTGGGAATTACTTCAAAATCCTTAAAGCAGTTTTCTCAAACTTCTGATTTTATTAAAAAACAAATATAAAACTAGGATAGTTTGTTAAAAATTAGATGCCTATATACCACTCCCAGAGATCCTAAATTACTAAAACTAGAGATGGGCCCTGCATTTCTAAGGATACTAAGTACTTCCCCTCCCTACTACCATCCCACCACCCCCCACTCTCTCTCTCTCTCTCTCTCTCTCACACACACACACACACACATGCACACCACTACTACCAGGTGATTCTGATCTAGTTAATCTAAAATCAAACATTCAGAAATACTTTCCCCTAAGGAAGTTCTTATATTATTTTACTTAATAAATCTCTCTATCATTTTCAAATAACTATTCTCATTGTTACGAAAAAAGAATTAACCTACATATTTCCTTTCTTTGAAATCCAGCCAACTGTAGGTGGCACCAGCACTTATTCACTGATTAATCTTTGGCATACTTTTCATTTATGTGAACTTCAGATTCACACTCTCAGATTGGCAAATGTTTTTAAATGTCGGATGAAACCAAGTGTTAGTAAGAACAATGTAACCTTTTTTACACTGCAGGAGAGAATTTCAATTGATTCAGCCATTTTGGAGGGCAATTTGACATTACCTAGTAAAGTTGAACACATACATACCTTACAACTCAGCAATTCCTATCTAAGAAATACATCCTAGAGAAATTCTTGAAACAACATACAAATATATCTAATATACCATTTAGCATATAGTAGGTGCTTAACAAATGTTAATATTTATGGGTCATTTAACCTAGTTTATTATACTAATATTACAAATAGTATATCCAGAATCACCAATCTTGAAGAAAATAAATGCAGAATTAATGCAGGGTGTTTAGTTTAGTAATGTCTTTACTACATTACTGTAGTAGATAGTAATGTAATAATGCAGTTATTAAAATATATGCATGTCCCCTCCCACATTCTTGCTAGACTTAAAATAAATTCTCCACTTCAATATACTCTCACTGTTGTTCAGGTGGTTACAATACAAGCAATAGGTGAATAAATGTTTCATCCATACAACATAAAAGGGAGGAGATTTTATAATAATAAGGAATTAACTGGTTATAAGAATGAATAAATACATTCTACTGAGATTCAGAACTTGTTTATAAAATTTTTAAACATTGTAGATTTTACCAAAAAAAAATTTAAAAAGCATGTAGCCAATCTCACAAAACCTTCCCCCCCACAAAACTAGCAAAATGATATATAACATAATGGTAGCAAACAATGTAGTTATATAGGTTATTCTTGTGTTCGTATTATGAAAACTTGGAGGGGACCTTTCTTGTCCAAATTATTCAAGTAAGGGTCTTCCTAAAGAATAGTTCATTGTATGATGTTTCATTTACTATGTATCTCAAGATAAATATAATTATATAATTCCTCTCCTATTAAAATACTTGACTGGTTTTGTGTACCTCTTAATATGTCACATAAAATAAACCACATACTAGAAATTTAACTCTTTCTCCCATAAAAGAGGTCTGGAGGACTACAGAGGGATAAACCTACTTAGATTTTGATTTGTCAGAGTGTCTATGTTCATCAGTGATACTGTCCTGTAGTTTTCTTTCTTTGTTGTGTCTTTATCTGGTTTTGGGAATAGGATGATGCTAGTCTCATAAAAAGAGTTTGGGAGCCTTCTTTCTTCTTGGAATTTTTGGAAGAGTCTGAGAAAGACAGGGGTTAGCTCTTCCTTAAGTATTTTGTAAAATTCTCCTGTGAAACCATCTGGTCCAGGGCTTTTGTGTGCCTGGAGTTTTTTTATTACTACTTCAATTTCACCAGCTGTTATCGGTCTGTTCAGACTTTCTGCTGCTTCTTCATTCAGTTTTGGAAGAATACATTTTTCTAGAAATTTGTCCTTTCACCCAGGTTTTCAAATTTCTTGGCATATAGTTATTCGTAGTAATTTCTTCCAATCCTTTGTATTTCTGTGGTATCAATAGTAATCTCTCCTCTTTCATTTCTGATTTTATTTTTTTGAGTCCTCTCCTTTATTTCTTGATGAGTCTGCTTAAACGCTTGTCATTTTCTTTAGCTTTTCAAAGAACCCACTCCTGGATTTTCTGATCCTTTGAATTGTTCTTTTAGGGTCCATGTCATTAAATTCTGCTCTGATCTTGATTATTTCCTTCCTTCTGATCGCTCTGGGCTTTGTTTGTTGTTGTTTCTCCAGTTTTTGTAGACATAGGGTTAGGCAATCTATTTGAAATATTTCTGTCTTTTTTAGGTAGGCCTCTATTGCTATGAACTTTCCTCTCAGGACTGGCTTTGCTGTGCGCCATAGGTTTTGGACTGTTGTACGTTCATTTTCGTTTGTTTCCAGAAACTTTTTGATTTCTTCTTTGATCTCATCATTGACCCATTCATTGTTTAATAGCATGCTATTCAGTATCTATGAGTTTCAGTGTTTTTGAGTTTTTTCGTTGAGGTTGGTTTCCAGTTTTAAGCCCTTGTGGTCTAAGAAAATGCTAGATGTGATTTCAATTTTCTTAAGTTTGTTGAGGTTTGTTTTGTGTCCTATCATGTGGTCTATCTTTGAAAATGTTCCGTGTACATTTGAAAAAAATGTGCAGTTCACTTCTTTCGAATGAAAGGTTCTATGTATATCAATTCAACTCCATTTGATCTAATGCATCGTTCAATTCCACAATATCTTTGTTGATAACTGCGTTTGGATAATCTATCCATTGTTGACAGTGGGGAAGTAGAGTCCCCTACTCTAAGTGTGTTGCTGTCTATATCTTTCTTGAAATCCTCCAGGATTTTCTATATATAGCTGGGTGCTCCTAGGTTGGGTGTATATAGCTTTACAATGTTTATGTTTTCTTGATGGATTCTTCCTTTGAGTATTATGAAGTTTCCTTCTGGGTCTCTTCTTACAGCCTTTGTTTTGAAGTCTAATTTGTCTGATATAAGTATTGCTACCCTGGCTTTTTCTTTTCTTGTCCATTTGCTTGGAATATTTTTTCCAACCCTTCACTTTCAGTCTGTGTAGGTCTTTTGTTCTGAGGTGGGTCTCTTGTAGGCAGCTTATGTGTGGGCCATGGTTTCTTATCTTTTCAGTTACTCTATGTCTTTTAATTGGAGTATTTAATCCATTTACATTTAAAATTATTATTGATAGGTACTTACTCATTTTTTCCCTTTGTACTTGAGTTCCTCTATCTCTCACTCTTTTTCTTCATCTTCTTAAAGCAGTCCCTTTAGAATATCTTGCAATGTTGGTTTGGTAGAGGTATATTCTCTTAGCCTTCTTTTGTCTGGGAACTTCTTATTTCGCCTTCCATTTTAATTGAGAGCCTTGCTGGGTAGCGTAGTCTTGGTTGCAGGTCTTTGTTTTTCACTACTCAAATATGTCTTGCCATTCCTTTCTGGCGAATAGTGTTTCTGTGGAGACGTCAGCTGCTAGCCTTATCAGTGCTCCCTTGTGTGTTACTTCCTGTTTCTCCCTTCCTGCCATTAGGATTCTCTCTTTGTCCTTGATATCTGCCATTTTAATTTTGATGTTTCTTGGAGTGGGTCTCTTTGGGTTCCTCTTGATTGGGACCCTCTGTGCTTCCTGGACTTGTGTGGCTTTTTCTCTCCTCAAATTAGAGAAGCTTTCCATCATTACTTTTTCAAACAGGTTTTCTATCCTTTGCTCCTCCTCTTCTCCTTCTGGTATTCCTGTTATATGCATATTATTATGTTTCATGTTGTCCTGCATTTCCCTTAACTCCTCTTCATTCTTTTTGAGCCTTTTTTCATTTCCTTGCTTTCTCTGGGAGTTTTTTCCTACCATGTACTCCAGCTCGCTGATTCAATCCTCTGTCTCATCTAACCTGCTTTTGAGTCCTTCTACTGTGTTCTTCAATTCAGAAATTGTATTCTTCATTTCCTCTTGGTATTTATTGATAGTCTATGTCCTTTTTCATGCTGATACAGTTTGCAGTAAGTTCCCTGTAGTTTCCCTGTTGTTTTTATAATTCTCACTGAGCTGAGTTCACTGAGGTTCCGTAGAGCCACTGTTTTGAACTCAATATCTGATAGTTTACTTGCCTCTATTTCATTTAGTATTCTTTCTGGGGATTCCTCCTTTCCTTTCGATTGGGGGTTGTTTCTTTGTCTTCCCATTATTTGGCCCAGGAAATAAACCTGCAAAAATAACTCCCCCCTTGCAATCCCACTATCAACAGCAAATGAACCAATATTAATAAGGCTGTAAAGAGATTAAGAGTATTATAAGAGAGGAGAGAAATAAACTATAGTATAAAATCTAGTGACTTAATATGTACCAACTTGATGGATAAGAAGTGAGCATTAAAAAGCTATGTAGTAAAGAAAATATTGCAAATCATGGAGAAGACCACAATGGATTTCATCTCAGTAGCCTCTAGTATTTACTGCTGTTTTTTCTTTCTGGATCCCCCTCTGGTGACGTGAGATGTTGACCCCATCTGACCTTAGGTAGCCTGTTCGAGACTTCCTGTAACCTATTGCCCATGGCTGTCTCCTTCAGTTGTTAATCTAGTCATTATATGCTCAGTAGTCAGGCTTAAGCACCATAGAGCGGGGCAGGATCCCTCCTGGCGTTGAGGTTTATGTCTTCCCACAGGCTACTGCTATAGTGAGGTTGTGCTGAACTGATTCTTCTGTCTGTCCAAGGATATAAGGCCTCTCTCTCCCTATTGTTCAGTTGTTTGTTCCAGGTGATGTTTCCACAATTTAGGTGTAACTCCAGATTGGTCCCAGGAGGAGGTAAGTGAGTCTTCCATTCACTCCTCCACCACCTTGATGACTCCTGAAAGCTGGATATTTAATCTAGTCCAATCCAGAGCAAATAATTAAAGAGCCTAGAGTAGTTGTAGATAAGACAAATGATATTTATACTGAAAAGCAAATATAGGCAATGCAATGACATCTCAATCTGAGATTATTAAATGTTACCTCATTACACCTTAATTGCATTTCCCTTATTAATTGCATTGATTATCCTGTCATAGTTTACTGGCCATGTGTTTCCTCTTCTATGAAATCTTTTGTACTTTTTCCTGTGTTATCTTTTAATTCTTGATAATCATATATGCATCCATTTTCACTCTCATGGAATCTTCTGAATGACCAATGTGCAATGTTTTTAATGTGCAATGTTTTTCTTTATGGTTTGTGCTTTTGAATTTTGTTTGAGAAAAATCTTTCCAATCCTGAAGTCATAAGGCTATTCTCCCACACTGTCTTCAAAACATTTATGCCCATGCTTTTCATATTTCAGAGTCACTGTCACCAGGAATTAATTTTTGTGTAAGATTTCACATAGGGATCCGATATCATTTTTAAAAATAATGTTTAAACTGCATTTGACCCAGAAATTCCACTGCTGAGATTATACCTGACAGTAACCAGAGGGGAAGAGGAGGGGGATAATGGGGGAAAAGAAGGGAAAGGGTCATCAAGGAACATGCAGAAAGGACCCATTGACAAAGCCAAAGTGGGGAAGGATGGAGGGTGGGAGGTGGGGGTGGGAAAATGTTGACCAAAAAAACTAAAACAAAACAAAACATAAAAACAGACAAGGGGAGGTTAAGAATAGTACAGGAAATTGGGAAGTCAAGAACTGGTCTGTACAACCAATAGACATGAACTAAGCGGGGGATGGGGAATGATGGGATAGGGTGCAGGGCAGAGGGAATAAAGGGAAGAAAAAAATGGACAACTGTAAGAGTATAATCAATAAAATATGCCAAAAAGAATAATGTTTAAATAATCGACACAGCACTATTTATTAAATAGTCTATATATGAAGTATTGGGTTGGCCAAAAAGTCCATTTAGTTCTTTCCATAAAATAAAGACAGTTTTCATTTTCACCAATAACTTTATTGATTTGGTTATTTTGAGTGTGTTGGTTATCTCCCATGTGGTATAACATTGATTGTTCTCAATTAATGTCTTGATTTGATTGCTATCAAGTTCAACTGGTCTACCCAACCGTGAAGCATCATCCAGCAAGAAATCTGCAGCACTTTGCAAACAACTTTTGACACATTTGATCAGTCACAGTACCTCCTCCATACACTGCACAAATCTTTTTTTGTGTTTCTGTTCCATTTTTACCTTTCTTGAAATAATAAAGCATAATATGCTGAAAGTGTTGCATATTTTCTTCCATCTTCAGTACTAAAATGGCTACACAAAAATTCACCAATTTTGATGTTTTTGTTTAAATGCACGCTGATATGACACTTAACACAATACAATTTAACAAAATTATTCTGAATGAAGTTCAAGAAAACTAAGTGCTGCTAGAGAGAGCCATCTTAGAGAAAAAAACCAAACAAACTTTTTGGCCAACCCAACTTAGCCCTCCTTTCCTCTATGTGCTATGCCCACCCCACCAAAACTCAGGTGTGCATATACAGGTCTGTTTCTGGGTCCTATAATTTGGTACCACAGGACAATTGTTTTAACCTCTCAACAAGACAATATCTCCTCAACTACCAAAGCTTTATCTTAGTTTTAATGGCTGCTAGGGAAATGCTCTCCTTATTTCAGGAATGTCTTTGGTTATTCGTGGTCTGTTAATTCTTCCCAAATGGTTTCAAGTTCTATAAAAAATTCTGTTGGGATTCTGAATGGAATTGTATTAAATGTCAGATCCATGTGGGTATACTGACATCTTCACAATACTGAATCTCCTTAATGGATAGTTCCTTATTTAAAAGTTTAATGTCTGTCAACGTTTTATCATTTTTCCCCACACAGGTCTTCTGTATCAATATATTTTGCTAGATTTGTTCCTAGGAACTTTATTTTTGTTGTTGACATAAATCATATTATTTTTAATTATATTTTAAAATTACTTCTAGAATGTAGAAAGGCAATTGAAATTATAAAGGTTTTAATATAAGAAAATTAATACCCTTGTATTAATTTCAATAGTATATATTTCCTTTGAGCATTTCTATATAGACAATCATATCATCTAAAAAATTAGCTCTTTGTTTCATTTCCCCAATCTTTAACTTTTCATTCCTTTTTTGCTAATGCACTGGATAGGACCTTCAAGATGACTCTAGCTAGGTGCAGTGAAAAAGGCCATCCCTGGGTTATTCTTGACCTTTAAAAGGGAATGCTTCAGGAGTGATATGAGCATCATGGTGGAGTAAGAAGACTCCATTGTTTCTCCCCTTAAACTTATAAGTCCGACAACTATTACACCTCCACAAAGGATCCCTTGATCAAAAGGGAATGTTTCCGATTTTTTATCCTTAAGTGTCATGTTTATTGCAGGTTTATTTTTTCATTTTAAAATATTACTCTTTATAAAATTAAGGAAGTTCCTTTCTATTATTACTTTGCTTTGAAGTTATAATTTTATTTCTAATTTTATTTATATAAGTAGGTGTTGAATTTTATCAAATGCTTTCTTTCTGTCTCTTTTAGGATAATTTAAGTTTTCTTAGCCTTCAGTATGTTACTGTGGTGAATTAATAGATTTTCTAGAGTTAAAGCAACTCCACATTCCTATAGAATGTCAAAAAACATCCAAAGCTATCCAAGCCTTTTTCTTTTGGGGAAAAGTTCTAATTACTAATATATTTATGATTATAGAATATTCAGGTGTATAATGTTCCCCTCACTGAAGTTAGGTAAGTATTTTCCTATTTTCCTCTCTCAGGATTTATATATTTCATCCAAGATTTCAAATTTAAAATGTAAAATCAGAGTGACATAAAACTAAACTTCTTTATTATTTTAATCTCTGCAGAATCTATAGTTTTGTACATTTCTTTCCCTAATACTATTTGTGCCTCTTCTCTTTTGTTCCCAAATCTTCGCGGTTTGGTTTTTCTACACAGATGATCATGTAGTCTGCTTTGAAAGGCAGTTTTATATATTCCATTCCAATATGTATACTTTTTATTTCCTTATCTTATTGCATCAGCAAGGGCTTCCAGCACAACGCTGAAAAGGAGTTGTGAGAATGAACATCTTTGTTTTGTACATGGTCCTAGTAAGAAAGCTTTGAGTTCCTCACCATTAAGCATGATGTTAGCTGTGGGGTTTTTGTAAATGTTTTTTATCAAGTTTAAGAGGTTTCCCTATTCTTAATTTTTATCATTAATTGGTGTTAGATTTTGTGAAATGATTTACCTGCATTCATTGATATAATCATGTGATTTTTCTTTAGTCTGTGATGAGATAGACTATATTAATTTTCAAATATTGAACCACCCTTGCATCCCTTGGATTAATCCAATTTGGTTGTAGGGTATAATTCCTTTTATACTTTTTGGATTCAATTTGCTAATATTCTGTTGGAAACTTTTGTTATCTACATGTGTGAGAGGTATTGGTCTGTAGTTTTCTTGTAACGTCTTTGTTTGGTTTTGATATAGGTTAATGCTGGCTTCAGTGAATGCTATAGAAAGGATTCCCTCTGTTTCTATCCTCTGAAAGAGGTTGTAGAAAATTATTATAATTTCTTCCTTAAATATTTGGTAAAATTTATCTGTGAACCTAGCTGGAACTGTTGCTTTCCTAGTCTCTATACAAAACACTAATGAAAAGAAAGTCACCATTTTACATTTTTACAAATCTCTTTAGTGTCTTTATGTCTCTCTAATATCTCTTTAATATCTGTCTGGTTTAGCAGACAGCTGGATTGTGATATCCACTCTCATATTCAATCTGTGTGATATGTTGTTTTGGTTAAAGTATATGAAGAAAATCCAGCCTCATACAAATATGCAATTGGAAAAAATAGTAGAATTTTAATAAGCTTTTCAGATAACTTTGGGTCTTCTTTGGTACTACACCAAAACTCCACAAATGGTAGTTTTTTAAAGGTTAAGAGTGATGTGGAATCTATGACAAAGCCAAATGGGGGAAGGATTGAGGGTGGGAGGTGGGGAGAGGTGGGGCTGGGGAAAGTGGTGATGGGAAAATGTTGACAAAAAAACAAATAGACAGGGGGAGGCTAAGAACAGTATAGGAAATTGAGAAGTCAAAGAACTGATATGTACAACCCATAAACATGAACTAAGAGGTGTGGGGATAACAGGATGAAGTGCTGGGTGGAAAGGATAAAAAGAAAAAAAATGAGACAACTTAATAGCACAATCAATAAAATATAACAAAAAAATGATAATTCTCAACAAAAGAAAAAAAAGAGTAATGTGGAACCTAAAATCATATTAATAAACTTTTCAAATCCTGTTAAATTAAACTCCATTGCTCTACCATGGACATTGAATGAATTTTTTATTAATGCATGCTTTTGTAACATCATACACTTTGGTTATTTGGAAAATATTGATTCTTTGAACTATACAGATGTTCTATGTTGAAACATTCCATTATACAATACCAAACTAACCAAATTTTCTTATATCACTACCTATTCCATCAGAAAACTCTTTTAAAACTGGTTAACTATCAAGCTTAAGGTGGTGAGTACAAGTTTTTCAAAATTCTAATTTTCACTTGAAAGTTCTAATTGTATCACTATCCAACAAATAATTCAATTACTTACCTTTAAGTAGAAGGCTCACTGCATTAAATTTCAAGAAAATGTTTGCCAAATAAAGACCCAAGTGTTAACACGCAGTTTTTCTATCACTCATTTTTTCAAGTAAAAATGGTGATAAGAGTGAAAAGAGTGGTTACTTTATAAGTGAAATAATCACATAAGTGCTTTTTCTTGAATAACTGTGTCCTTTGCAATGTTGTGCAAGTGCTTTATGCATACTTCCCCTATTGTCATAGAGAATATTAAAAAGACTAATACTCAGGGGTTGCAAGTTAATAAAATTAGCAACTTCATTACATCATTAAGAACATACTTAAATGAAACCCACGTGAGGGCTGGAGCTCCTGGTCATAAATATTCAACGGTGATATTGCTACTACTCACTAGTGAACAGAAGGGGTGATTTTCCTCATTGTCTTCTTTTGTGCAGTGAGCTTATTTCTTCTTTATCCTTATGCTGACAGTACAGCTCTGGGGTGTCTGCTTTGTGCAGCAAAAAGATTTTATTAGACCTTCCACCTTGGGGGAAAGGGAGATGCTAGACTTTTTCTGCATCTCCATGCAGTGGTAAGAGCAGTAAATCACTGGTTCAGTAGGAACCCTCGGTGGGAAAGGTATGATGAATGCTTATCTACTAAATTTCTGCTTTCAATATTTTAAAAAACTTCTTTGGATTCTGTCTGTGTCATTTCAGGACTGTATTCATAAAGGTCATTTGGTCATATATCACCCAAGCTTTCAGCTGTTTTCCAATAGGAGAGTTATTCATGCTATCTAGTCTGTCATATTGCCAGAAGCAGAATTCTTCATTTGAATTTTACAAAGAGCTGATCATTTTGATAAATAGCCACCGAAACAAAATTCACTTGTCTCACACTGACCTAATCTTTTCAATTTAGTAATTCTTAGTGACTCATTAGGATTATTTGAGTGTTTATTTTATTGGACTTCCCGAGTTTGAACATGTGATCATCAGTGCAACCATACCATTTTCTTGTTTTGTCTGTTTAGATGTTATGTCTCAGCATCACCATTAGCAGGTACTGAGTATGTGATGATAAATCAATGCTTGCAGCACATACCAGTCTAGAGTCCCACAGTACAATGCCTGATTCTATTTATTCTTGTCCATCAGAACTCTCAGGTCTGATTCTGTGCAACTGAATCAAGGCACTAAGAAATAAAGTGACAGGCAGACAGAATTCTGAACAGCTTTCTAAAGACGTGTAACCAGATTAATGTTTAAAAGTCTTAGTTATTAGATATTACCCTCTGTCTTATGACTGTGTGAGTTATTTCACAGTAAAGAGCTAACACACCCAAGTATTTATGTAAATATCCATTTTCTCTATTGACTCAAGAACCAAAATAGTCAAATGAGGTAATGTTTCTTAATCCTACCCATGACCCCAATGTAAAAACACCTTATACCATCTTTAACAGAAAGTTATCATATCTGTTTCCTGGTACTTTTCATTCAAATTCAAAAACCTAAAAACTCTCAATACATTGTTATTTCTAAAAAATAAAATAAAATGAAATAACTTGGTGTACTACAATATTAAAGCCAAACTTTTTGCTTTATTTATTCTAGAATACTTATTGAGAGCCTATTAGGTGCCTGGAATTCTCTTATTTAACTCTGTGATAACACTTTAAGTTTTATTTTCAAATGCTAAAATGTCAATCTAGAAGTTAAACTGTCTAACTTTTCCAAAGCTGTGATGCTGGGCCTTTGAGCACTGTATTTCTTGGGCCATACTGAAAAGATCTTTGCTTGATCAGCAGACCAAAATGGAATACTACAGAATTTAATTTGGAGTCCATGGAGCAATTAACAGCTTAAGCAGACATGCCACAGGGAACTCCCTCAACCACAAAGACTTAATTAGAAACCATGTCAGCTAAAATAACCAAGTTAGATGGTCAGATGGAAGAGTATGGTAGCACAAATGTAAACTGAAAGAATTAATGTTAAAATAAAACATATACTCAAAAACATTTATAAAAACTAATACATTGTTTTTAGAATAAAATCTAATCACTCTCTTTAAAAAATCCAAATAAAAACCCTCAACCTTCTCAAATAAAGGGAAACTCCAGATACATACATAAAAATACAAGTTAAAGTATTCAAGTCAAAGGTGTGAGTTGTAGGCTGTCCAATTTAAAAATATATATATTATTAAAGTGACCTCCCCCCCAGTCGAATCTACTACAAAGTTGCTGAGGGGCAGTTATATCAACCACTACCCCTGTAATTCTACAGAAAGCCACTAAAACCTTACTCGTACTATTATATGTATTTTTAAATTATATTTTATTATTTATGCTATTACAGTTGTCTCCACTTTTGCCCGTTTGCCCACCTCCTCTCAGCCCTCTCTCCCTCGAGTAATCCCCATACTGTTGTCCATGTCCATGGGTCGTGCATACATGTTCTTTGGCTAATCCCTTCACCTTCCTTCATCCAGTCCCCTTTTCCCCCTTTCCCTCTGACAGCTGTCGGTCTGTTTTTTAATCTCAGCCAGGTACTATACTACCAGAATTTTTAATCAGTTTTCGGTAGGTGTTCTAAAGGAAATAGGATCGCCTGTTAAAGATGTGGTACCTGAGGATTATGTCATTCCTGGTCAGGATTTGAATGTGTGTGCTAATAATGACTTCCAAATCTTCATAACTAGACAGGTCTACTCCTGACTTTCAGATCAAGGCACTCAAGTGCCCCCCATTTATCCTAACCCTTATTACAAACTCAAAATAGCCAAACTGAACTCATATCTATCCCTTAAGTTGTTTCTCCCCTTAGTTCTCATCTTTGTGAATTGTAACACCATCTATCAACCTTCCTAATCCCAGGACTCTACAACAATCAAGTTGGCTCTAACTGCTAATTCTCTCCAGAATCTGAATCTCAACTCTCTATCTCCAATGCCACTTTCTCCTAAATTGAAACACCATCATCTGTGAAAAGGCTACTTCTTTAGCCCCTCCTGCACTGGCTGCTCTTTCTGTGGTCTCATAAATGCTTAGATTTCATCTTCCATAATTTTTTGAGAGTAATAATCCTTTTTTAAGAAATGCTCTTTTTTCTGATTATGAAAGAAAATTCACTAAACAGAATTATAAACATATTACAAGAGTCACTCAAAGCCCCCTACCTACTAGCTGAAACCACTGATAATATTTTGACATATTTTCGCTAGTTTTTTAAAATAGCTGAGATGCTATTTGTAAAATCAAATGTTTTTAAACTTAACATAACTTTGTAAACCTAAATTTTAGAAGTTGCATATCATTCTGAAATATGGTTACAGCACAAATTTATGTAACTACTCCCTATTAATGAATATTGAAGTCACTTCACATTTGTCATGATGCTCCAATGAACATCTTTATGCCCAAAATATTTTTGGTATTTCTGACCATTTCTTAGGACAGATGCCTAGAAATGAAATTTTTGAGTATTTAATACTTTCCAAAGAAATCATACCAAGTTCTAAACTACAGTGTACAGCAGTGCTAGTCTCATTCACCACACCCACAACATCACTATTATGTATTTTTAAATCTTTGCTGAGCTGTCAAGAGAAAACTTGTATTTCACTGATTTAATTTGCATTTCTTTGCTAAGTTATGACCTTGAATATATTTCCATGTTTATTATCCATCTATATTTTCTCTTTTAAAAACTAGTCATGTCCCTTGTTCATTTATCTATTTGGATATTAGTCTTAAAATTTTTTTCTAGAGCTCTTTAAGTAGTAAAACTATTAGCCTTTTCTCTGCTGCTTTTGCTGCTATTATAGTTAATATTTTCTTGGATTATCTTTAATCTCATGATTTAAAAACCTTGTATTTTCCTGCCCTGGTTGCTTGGAGCATCATCCCATACAACAAAAGGATGCAGGCCTGATTCATAGTCAGGGCACGTATCTAGGCTGCAGGCTCTATCCCCAGTCAGGCTGCATATGGGAAGCAACCAATCAATGTTTCTCTCTCACATCCTCACATTGATGTTTATCTTTATCTATCTATCTATCTATCTATCTATCCATCTATCTATCTCTCTCTCTCCCTCTCTTTAATTGCTCATATTACAAGCAATAACTAGATGAAAATCCTCTTAGTTAATTAATTCTTCAAATTCATATTTCAGTATTTCACTGAGACAAATTTCTGTTGGCTGAATAACTAGATCAAAGATATGCACATTTTAAAAACTTTTTGTATGATTGCCACTTATTTGTCCTCTTGATGTTATACTAATTTACATTCCATCAACAGGTGGACCTTAGCCAACAATGGGTCTTAATATGATTTTTTTAAATATATGTATTAGTTTTGATTTTTATGTAGACAAATCTATGTATATTTTCTTTTGTGATTTCTTCCCCACTGCTTAGAAGCTCAAAGTTCGTCTTCTTTATCTAATGATTAATAACTATACACTTCTAATCTCTTTTAATTTTGATTACTTTATTGTTTTCAATTAACTTTTTAATCCATTTGGAATACCTTTTGTAGTGACACGAGGAGCTAATTTTTTCCTTCTCCCAAGTAGTACCAGTATCATTCACTGTACAACATTTTCCTTCTTTAATTATTTGAGAAGTGTGGGAATCTTTATACAACTATTTCATGCTTATACTTTGTCAATTTTTTTTTCTCTGAGTCTAGGATAAAATTAAAACTCTTTAACAGAGCAAAGCTCTTTGAGATACTGCCTCTGAGTCTATAAGAAGAAAAATCAACTATTCTTCCCCCAAATACATCCCATGCTCTGATAATATTCTGCCAATTGTATTGCTGTTAATTTTTCTGTGGTGATGTCTCTTCACCGTTTTAAAGCACAAAAGATTTTCCTAAATAAGGCACAAAAACAGAAGAAATAACACTAAAAGTTACTTTTTATAGAGTGCCTACTTTGTGCTGGGCATTATTTTAAGTGCTTTACTGTAGTAGCTCACTTGTTCCTTACAACAATCCTGTGAGGTAGATGGTATTATCACACCATTTTAAACATAGAAAATTGAGGCACAAAAAGATTAAGTAACTTGCCGAAGGTTACAGAGCTAGTAAACAGAAAGTTGAACACAGGCAATCTGGCTCTGCGATTGTACACTTAACCACTATACTGTACTTCATAAAAGACACAAATTTGTATACATAAATACTAAAGGCTTATTATACGCTGAAAAACACCATTTGCAATAATAATAATATGCAACAGGTAAGGAGAAAATATCTGTAAGATACAGAAAAATCAATATATAGAATATATGAGGATCTAAAAATAAGAAAATGCAATAATTTCAACTGCAAATTGGCAATGAGTATCCTTAGGCAATTCACAGAAAAACATAAGTGGCCAATAAACATGTAATAAAATGCTCAACTTCACTAGTTATGAGGGAAATAAAAATTAAAATCATGAGATAGCATTTTTACTCATCAGAATGACAAAAGTTAAAAAGTCTAGTAATATCTAGTGTTGGTGAGGGTGTGGAAAATAGGCATTTCAATCTCTGTTAGGAATATAAATAATTACAATCTATTATGAGCATATTTCTTTAGCATTAAAACTATCAAAATAAAATAAATATCCCCTTAGACCAAACAGTTCCACTTCTGGGAATCTATCCCAGAATCTGAGACTCTACTGTGCACATGTACATTTATAACATCAAGTAAACTGGAAACAACCTTACCATCGTTAGCAAAAGAATGGTTAAATCATTATGGTACATCCATCTGTTCTACAGAAAACTGAGTAATTACACATTGCAAAGTGAGAAAAGCAAGTCACAAAACAATATGTAAAGTATGATCTCATTTAAGAATAAAACAGAAACCTAACCATCTCGAAATATATGTATGTTTATGCAATTTCATGAAAAAATGTCTAGAGGAATTATGAAAACTTTGTTTACTTTATATATTTGTTTAAATCTTTTACAATAATCATCTGTTCACATTTAGTATCATCTATTTTAATTTAACACACATAATTTCTAAAAACTATGTGTGTATGGGGGTAGAGAAGCAACAGACATTAAGGGGGCAGTGGCAAAAGTAATTAAGCTATGACAGGGTTCCTCAAGTACAGAGCTATTGATGTTTTTTACCAAATAATTCTTTGGTTTTGGGGGGGAACAGAGGGTTATAAAAACCAATAATTCTTTGGTTTTTATGCATTGTGGAATGTTTAGCAACACTCCTGGCCTCTACCCACTAGATGCCAGTAGCAAACACTGACCCTCCCCCACAAAATCATGACAGTCAAAAAAGTCCCCAGACATTACCAGATGTCCCCAAGGGGGCAAGATTGCCCCCACCACCCTACTGAGAACCACTGAATTAAGAAATCAAATATTCTGAGAAGCTTTCCCTTGTTCCTCAACCAGAATCAGAATTCCCTGCACATGACCCCATATGATATCAATTATTAGTTTTGTTTCCTTGTTTGTCTCCACTAGGCTGTGAGCCTCTTCAAGGCAAGTGTTTACTCTCGTTTATTAGTTATCTCTTAGGCTGTGTTTCTCAAGAGTGTGGACTGGGACCTCCTTCATCAATAGCACCTGGGATATTTGTTAAAGTTCAGAGTCCTGGATCTCATTTAAGATTTAACAAGCTCCCAAGATGATTCTAATGCATACTACAGTTTGAGAATTATATTGTAGTTTAGCACAATTCCCTGCACACAGCAGATGCTTTGTAACTGTTGAATGAATGCATGGATTTTATTCTACAGAGCTAATGAATTATACGGTCTCTAGTTAAGAAATATAAAACTAGCCAATCTACTTGGGAAATTCAAATATATAAACTCTATAAAATATAGCGGGATGTAAATGATAAAATTTAGTTTAAGTAAATTATACCACTTATTAACAGGCAGGTATACAAGGTTCTAAGTATTAGTAATAAATTTATTAACAGTCATATGAAAAAATTAAAAGCCAGATCTCAAATCTCAATTGAGGAAAAGAACATTAGTGAAGTAAACTGGTCATGTGTATTTTTAATTAAGTTGATCAAATGTATTTTGAAACACATTTTAAAATATTTTAAACACATGTGAAAAATTTTTAAACACAATGAAAAATGACAAATATTATAATATTTCCTCCATTTATAATATTTAACAACACTCCTGTTATAATCTCTGTAATACAACACTTCAGTGTAGATGGTGTGATAGATATGAATTCTTAAGTTAGTTAAACTGCAAGGTGAGAGGCAACCAACTGTCCTGAGAAACCACATGGAGGGGGAGCACTGTATCAGACAGCTTCCCTTTTAGAGGCAGTAACCACAAGCACTTCTTTTCTCCACACTGTGATCAATACTTGAGACACTGCTAATTAGCACAATGAATATCAGAAATGGGAGGTACTGGTAAAATGAAAAGCTTGGTGGTTAACAAGGTGAATGTTAGAAATAGGCTTTCATTATTAAAATTAAATATTGAGGACTTGTAAATTAGATAAATATTTTATAGTTTTTTTTTCACCCTTGAATAAATAGGATATAAAAATCCATCAAAGTGTACAGCTTTTACCTTTAAAGCACTGGTCCTCTAACAGTCCTGTACCCAGCCATTGGTTAGGGAGCACTTGTGCTGGCATGATGCCTGTCTGGAAAGGTAAATGAATCTTGTCTTGTGAATGCTGTGTATGTAGTTTTACTGAACCTTTCTTTCATGTAAGGTAATAGCTGGAATGCCTAACTGTAGAGCTCAAAGCTTCCTTCATGGACCTTACAGAGCGGATTATTATAAACTGGTTTGGTTCTGCATTCTAATGAATGCTTGTTTCAAAAATAGCTATATGTGGCAGAATGTGGTCATCTTTCTATAATCTGGTAGTAAGGCTGCAAACAAACACCTTTAAATGTTTCAGTGGCCACCATTATTTACGAAAAGCAGCAAAACAAAAACCCCCAAGATTAACAAATGATTAACTTGGTTTAGGTCCCTTCACAACAACTATGTCTAGAGTATTTTTTTCGGTGATACAGTTTATACATTCTCTAAAAAATTATCCAACATAAAAACACAATCCAAAGATCTTTAAAATTTCTTAACCAGCAAATCATATGAAACAGACCTGGGTTTTCACATATTATGCAGCTAAAAATACCATCCTCACACCATTAAAAAATTTCTGATATTAACATTCTTTAAAGAGTCACTACAGATTTGGTGTTACAAATAACATTAAAGAAAAAAAAAAGATAGGAAATGTGGGTTATCTATCACCAAAGACAGACTACCCCATTTTTAAAACATGAGGTGAAGATTTTTGAGGGATGCTGGAATACATGAAGACAATGTAGTTAAAGTATCATTCACATGACTTCAAGATTCAAACATCATCACTGACATCACTACAAAAAGAACAAGGGACATTCAGTTTGTGCAAAGAAATGAAGAATAGATGAAGGGTCTAATCATGGGATACACATGACTGACATAAAAACTATTGAAAATTTGAGTGTTTCTAAGTTACAGACAGCATGTTTTCACCTTTATGTGATGAAACCGCACCTCTGTATTCTACACATGAGAACTTTTAATGTGATAGATATAATGCGTGAATGTGAATGTGGTGGTTTCTAAAAAAGAAATGGTGACCATGCAGAATGCTTCATCTCTTCCTTTATGTAAATCGTTACTTTAGCATCTCATATGGCCAACTCCAAACCTACCTGAAGGGTACAGATAAAATACCATTGTTAGAATGAATATATACTTCTTTTTCTGCACTGCCAGGTTCTAGTCCCATGGAACACAGTTTTCACAAATGTTTACTTGCTTCTGAACCATGTGGATTAAGTGTTTTTAAAAAAGTTATTTCCCCCTACAGGTAGCTAAGTATGAAGAGTGGGGTAAAGAGGTATCTATATCCTCATATCGATACCCCAACTTCATAGTTTCCAGTATAATTAAACACTTAAATATTTTCGTAGTGTTGAACTTGCTTCAGGGCAAGTTGTAGGATCTTTCTTTAGATTAAAAAGAAAATCATATAGATAATTACTGTAACTTTCTGTGATGTATTAGGTACAGCATTGCCTAAGAGCAGAAAGGTAGGCAGGTGATTTCTTAAGGTGCTTTTCAGCTTCAGGGTGATAAAAATACCTTAAACTTTCTGAAGTTGGAAACTCATAATTAACCATTAAAATTTAAAGCTGAATAATCACATACACTTAAGGCATAATTCTCTACAAAACAGTGTAAAAAAAAAGATAACATAAACATCAAGTAATATTTCAGCTAAGTATCAGCAAATATTGTTAAAATGCAAGAGTCAACACTTCAAATTACTACCATTTCCAATAAATACTTTCTCTGGTTATAGGAAAATTTTTCAATAAGCAATGATAGATGACACATGGTTTGGGTGGTATATGTACTACACAGCTCTCTGTAAAAACTGTATAACCTCACCAATCCTAATCAAACGTAGAGTTCTTTATGTTTACAAGTAATAATACAAAAGCTTGAAGACTATTTCTCATATATGCATAGGACTAGAGAGACCATGTGGTAACACATCACTTGGGATCTTTCCCTGTAGCGAAAATTGTTAAACATTTCTTACATCGTGGATTTCTATAATTTGAGCTGCTGCTTAAGTCAGGTCAATAACAACAAAACTAACTATAATGACAACTTACCATGTTTTGAGTACTGTTCTAAGCAAGGGTTAATGCAAAACGCTCCTATGAAGTAGGCATATTATTATTCTCATTTTATAAATGAGTAATTGAGGTTCATCAATTTTCCCAGGACTACACAGCTAGGAATGTCCAAGTCTTAGTCACTACAACCACTATACTAAAATGCCTCTTAAAGAGACAGACAACTGGCTGCACCTGGTAATCTGCAGAGAAAGAAGAGTTGAGATTTTCAGGTATTTATTTTTCTATGAAACAAAAATTATTTTCAATTTCACTTACATCTTCTTCTTTAGTTTCATATATTCCAACACTACTGAAAAAAAATTATTCATGTTTTCACAGCATTTGATCTAACAGCGCTTAAAAGATAATGACCATTTTTACCATTTGTTTAGTGACCTACTTTAAGATCATTATTTATTTGATCTTCACTAACGTCATGTTAAATAGGTATGGCTGGTGCCGCCATTACCACTGTTTAGAAATGACGAAGGAACTTAGGCCGAGAAAGTTTAAACTTGCTAAAAGTTTATCAAGACATATCTATAAGAGTTTAAATCCTATCATCAGTTCTACCACTGTTTTCTTTTGCAGGTTGTTGGGTTTTTTTGTTGTTGGTTTTTTTTTGTTTGTTTGTTTTTTTGGTTTAGTTTTGAAAGGTAGAGTAGGACAAAAGGAGTTCATGTGTAGGTATCCTCCAACCACTAATAAAAAGGCAAAAGAGCTTTGCCTGTTAAGCAAAAGAAGTTGCATTGAAGTTATGTGAAATGAACCCGTTGGCCCTTCATATACCACAGCAGCACACATAGCTAGCATGTTTTTCTTTATTCATTAATATATCAGCAAAGGTTAAGTACCCTAGCATCTTGGAAACCAAAGTCTTAGATAGACTTTTACTTGGAGAACATTATCTAGCAAGGGTTATTTCAGGTTAACCATTGATAAAAATGTCAATTCAGTTCCTTTTGCTTTTATGCAATTATTATCATTCTATGAAAATAGATTTCTGCCAATCACATTGTGCCTGTAGGGCTGGGATGTGTCTGGTGTGGTGCCCAGTACGCTATTGGTGCTCAAATTAAAACACAAGAAACAACAACTGCCATCAGGTTATCGCACGCAAAGTAATTTGACACAAAAGGCATGCGTAGCTAAGAGGAGGAAGAATTATAAGCAGTATTTGAACAATTATTTTAAAAATAGACAAAAATTTGTATATGATGTTTATATGTTCATATTTTAGCAGCCAGAATATGTTCTTATATAGGATAAGAAAAGAAATGATTATTTAGTTAGGTTTTCCTAAATATCTGTCTCTTTTTAAAGAAGAGACTAGGGTCCTTTCATGGGGCTCGACAGTTTCACAGAAGCTAGGAAAGATAAAACCAGTGTGCCCCTATTCATTACGTTTTTTTAAAAAGTGTGTGGCGGGTGTGTGTGTGTGGAGAGGGGAACAGTGAGGGGGCAGAATTTAGAAGACAAAGGAAAAGATCTGCCTCTGCCTGTTCTTACATATTAGACAAGTCAGAAGTCATGAAAAGAAGTGTTCAAGAAAGACAAAAATTTGAACTTCATTAAACCTGTAACAAACCACACAATTCTTGGGTTTATTTACAGGGTTTTCAAGAGAACTGAGTAATACTAAGGTGCTTTGTAAATGCTATATGCTATAGAATCCAAAGTATTAAACTGCACTGGAACTCTGAATAAAAACCATGATTCATTAGTAATTAAAACTTCACATTTAAAAACTCTACCAAAGAAAATTATAAGTTTTATGTGGGGAAAAATTGATAGCATAAAAATTTTCAGTATATATCTTACGTACTTGAAAACTATCTATATGCATGCTTAAATGCAAGAGCAAGAACAGCCCTGGCTGGTGTGGCTCAGTGGATTGAGCATTGGCCTGTGAAGCAAAGGGTTGCTGGTTCGATTCCCAGACAGGGCACATGCCTGGGTTGCGGGCCAGGTCCCCATTTGGGGGCACATGAGAGGCAACCACACATTGATGTTTCTCTCCCTCCCTTCCTCTCTGTCTAAAAATAAATAAATAAAATCTTTGGAAAAAAAAAAGAGCAAGGAATAAGATATTATTATGCTCTTATTGTGTATTAATAGGTGATATGTGTATTTCTGGAGATACACAAAGGAAGCCTATAATAAGTACTCTGAGGAAAAAGAAAGGAACAAAGTTAGGAGATAGAATTACTTTTTATCTTTCTATTAGTTTTTTTTTTAACTTCAGTCATCTATTACTTTTCAAATAAAAAATTAATTTTAAGAGCTAATAATGAAAAAGTGGGAAACTTTATTTTCCTGTTTTACTATTGAAAGTTTAGGAAAATGCAATAAACAATTTAAGAATAAAATTCAACGTTAGGCAAAATATTTTCCAGTTTTATTTTACTTTTATTTTTTGATATATTTTAGTCCCATTTAGTCTCCCCTTTATCCTCTCCACCCTGCACCACATCCCATCATCCCCCCCACCTCTTAGTTCATTTCTATGGGCTGTACACATCAGTTCTTCGGCTTCTCAATTTCCTATACTGTTCTTAGCCTCCCTGTCTATTTTGTTTTGTTTTGTTTTGTTTTTGTCAACATTTTCCTACCACCACTTTCCCCAGCCCCACCCATCCCTACCTCCCATCTTCAATCCTTCCTCCATTTGACTTTGTTGATGGGCCCTTTTATATATTTTCCTTGATGACCCTTCCCCTCCTTTTTCTCCATTATCCCCCTCCCTCCTCCCCTCTGTTTACTGTCAGTTTGATTTTTATTTCAATGTTGTAGGTTATATTTTGCTTGCTTGTTTATTTTGTTGATTAGGTTCCACTTACAGGTTAGATCATATGGTATCTGTCTTTCACCACCTGGCTTATTTCACTTAGCATAATGCTCTCCAGGAGTTCCATCCACCCTGTTGCGAAACGTAGTAGCTCCTTCTTCCTTTCTGCTGCATAGTATTCCATTGTGTAAATGTTACCACAGTTTTATGATTCACTCATTTACTGTTGGGCACTTAGGTTGCTTCCAATTCTTGGTTATTGTAAACTGTGCTGCTTTGAACACTGGGGTGCACAGGTTCTTTTGAACTGGTGTTTCAGGATTCCTAGGGTATAATACCAGCAGTGGAATTACCGGGTCCAAAAGCAGTTCCATTTTTAGTTTTTTGAGAAAATTCCAAACTGTTTTCTGCAGTGGCTACAACAGTCTGCATTCCCATCAACAATGCACTAGGGTTCACTTTTCTCTACATCCTTGCCAGCACTTGTGGTCGATTGGTTTATGACGGCCATTCTGACCGGTGTGAAGTGGTATCTCATTGTGGTTTTAAATTTGCATCTCTCTGATGGCTAATGAAGCTGAGCATCCTTTCATGTGTCTCTGGGCCCTGTGTATGTCCTCCTTGGAGAAGTGTCTGTTCAGGTCCTTTGCCTATTTTTTAATATGCAAAATATTTGAAAAGATGTTTTCTAAGATAATTTTTAAAAAATGAAACAGATGTTTAATGTTTATTTATTTTTCTGTTTCCCAAACCCAACCATCCTCCACTTAGAACTAGCTGTAGTTTTTCAGTTCATAGCATTGGCACAGGTAGCTTCAATGTCAGAATTCAAATTTCATGCTCACTGCATTATTATTGCCTTCCATATTTTTAAAAATGAACTTCAAACTTGTGAGACATAAAGTAGGTACAGGCTTAAAATTTCTTGAAACGATTCTTATTTTGCTGTTTTAGAAGTAGTTGTCTTATTTTAAAAAGAAAAAAAAATTCCCTATACATACAAATATAGGGAAAGAAAGTCTCCTATGGTCATGACATTTCAATAACAAAACCCCAATATTTTTAATAGGTTTCATCAGTTCTTTCCTGTTTCAAATGTTAATAATATAATGATAACCTAAAGACATGGAAACAAAAAATAAAAATTGTATTTCTTTATTTAAAATCAGGAATTATACTGATTCCTTAGAAAATAGTACAAGTACCATGAAAAATGTTTCATAAATATTGCTTTGTAAGTAAAAAAGAAGTTATTGATATATTGCGTTACAAATTCTGTAATGGGAAAAACTCAGTCCAGGGGCTAAATCAGGAAATTAACATATAACCATGTTTATGCTTTGACACTTGTTAAGACAAAATAATAGTAAATCCTACTGACTGTATAAACCAAGAAAGGAGATATCGGATCTTCAAGGTACAGTTAAGCTACTTCAAAAGCAAAGTACTTCACATCCTAGAATGTCTTTCTATCTATAGCTTTTATGACAACCAAAAAACCAATTCAGTGATAACCTACTAGTCTTAGTCCACAATCTAATATCCATATTTCATTACTGCATGAAAGCAAGAATTCTGACTTAACTATAGAGATATAATTGACTTTTTTAGAGCAACAGAAATTAATAAAGGCAATTCATATAATGCTGAGAAGGAAGATTTAGGCAGGATCACACAATTCCACGCATATTTCCAAGCAGCATCCCAAACTGTTTTAAAAGGGCTAACATTAGTACTAGAATCTCTACAAGTAACCAATATGTTATATTGGCTTGGCCAAAAAGTTTATTTGGGTTTTTTTCCCATAAGATGGTTCTAGAAGTGCTAACTTGTCTTCAACTTCATTTGAAACAATTTTGTTAGACTGTATTGTGATAGCTGTCATATCAGCATGCATTAATAAAAAACCATACATCAAAATTGGTGAATTTTTGTGTAGCCATTTTAATATTGAGAATGGAAGAAAATACACAACACTTTAGGCATATTGTGCTTTATTATTTCAAGAAAGGTAAAAACGTAACTAAAAAAGATTTGTGCAGTGTATGGAGAAGGTGCTATCACTGATCGAACGTGTCAAAAGTGGTTTTCAAAGTTTCATGCTGGAGATTTGTTGCTGGAAAATGCTCCACGCGGAGTGAACAGTTGAAGTTGATAATGATCAACAATGTTATACCACGTGGGAGATAGCTGACATACTCAAACTATCCAAATCAATGAAGTTTTTGGTGAAAATGAAAACTGTGTCTTTATTTTATGGGAAAAAACCACACAGACTTTTTGACTAACCCAATAGTCCTAAAATTAAATAACAAGTTCCATTTTTATCCTGATTACCACCTGAAATTAAAATTACCTCCTAGAAAAAGATGGAAAGTGGATATGAATCATGTTGAAAAGGTTTGTTAGGAAAAGAGTAGGAAGGACTAGCCAAGAACGGGCAGAAGGGTGAAAATGACTGGCATTTCAAAACTTACTATTTCTCTTTACATTACTTCAGGAGTCTTTGAGAAGAATGCTAAATTCTTAAACATCCAACAAGTCAAATTTCTACCATGCCTGCACTTTCTGTTTTTTAAATAAAAATCCTTATGCCTAGCTATTATCTACTAGGGAAGGATTAAAAAAACAAACAAAAAAAGTACTTTTTACAAGGGTCATTGATCCACGTGGCGGGGGGGGCGGGAGGGATATAAAAGACAATTACTTGGGGTTATACAGATACTTTAAAAATAAGTTTTGCATATAAATATATATATATATATAATTTTCCTAACCTGAATCTATAGTTTATCCAAACTTTAATACCCGAAAAGGGTACAGAATAGATTTTTAACAAGGAAAAAAATGGAAAGGAATCAGAGAGCACGTGAAGACGGGCTTGACAGTGAGGTGGGTTTTGGAAGTGGTGGGAACAATCATGAGAACACAGTGGTGGAACAGTACTAATCCCTTGAAAAACTTTATCAAGAAAGGATGTGGACTGAAGAAAGTGACAGGAAATGACTTTCTGCATTTCTGAAATGCTGCTAACCAAGAATGTGCAATTTGAATTGGGGATTCAGTGAGTGTTGTCTGAAGTTGATAAATCTTGAAATAGAGTACAAGCACATCATATAGAAGTTGAATCATGCGGAATCAACCACCAGAAAAACTAGAATCTGGAGCAGTTAAAAGAGGCTGCCTCAAGAGAGCAGGCTGGAGGTAGAAAGGGAAGGGCAGAGAATGGCTGACTTTCATTAAAAGGTCTTCCATATTTTTTGAAATGTTACCAAGTACCTGCACTTAAAAAAAATAAAAATATAATTTTTTTAAACTCATAGATTAGAAAGGGCCTGACCTGTGTTAAAACCTTCTTCCATTTTTTGGTTTCTTTGCTAATTCCGTCAAAAGATTCTTGTTAAAAACAGATTTGGTTTTTTTTTCTCGGTGTATACACACATTAGTTACAGATGATTAACAAAGCATTCGTTCTTCTGTTTACTTTGGCTGAGAACTGACTTGTGTTAATGTTAAGGAAATATTTCACTTCATATGGAGAAGATATAAGTGTTGCTTATTTAAATATACATATGATAAAAGAAAGGGTTTATTCATGTTTTAGGCTCACAAACAACACATTTAAGTAGGTAGAAGTGCAGAGTTTAGTGCAGTTTAGCCACTTAGAAACTAGGAAAAAAACATGTACCTTTTCTCTCTTTAACCAAAACAGGCTTTGTGAACTTATCCATTTAGTATTTTGATTTTGGTGAGGTGGTAAAAAATTTGTTTTAAGAAGATTTGATATCAAATATGACCGGAGCAATTACAATTATTTTCTTATACATGTGAGATATGCAAACCTATCCTGTCTTTTAATAATTTTTGTAAAATCACTTTTCTAAAATAAAAATAAAACTACCTATATCCAGTTAACAAGAAATACTAGTTACAGCAATTTAGTTTCTTGCAATAACCTATGTGATTTAAAGAAAAGGTAGTCAAAACGAGTAATATGATTTATACTATACTGTGACTGACTTTTGAGTATATTTCCACTAATTGAGTCCACTTATGTAGAGTGGGGTACATAAAAATAAAGGTATATAGGGGAAAGTGCATTGGATTATTTATAAACTGGCCACTGAAGACGAGATTTAAGAAAGGATGGATTTGAAGTCTGTTTTCAGATCTTCACTTTATTCAGAAATTGCTAATGAGAGCAACTGATAAAGAAAGAATTAGAAAAGAGGTAGAAATTAGGTGAAAAATAAGAAAAATTATGATTTGGACATTCTAGGACCACTTGATGATACCCATAAAAATTTATAGTGAACAAGACTTCAGTTCCAGTGCTTAAGCAGACATTTGCTCTGATATAAGTACAGATTCCTTTTCCTCTCATTTTCCTTCCTTACTAAAATAAATGTTTGGCAACTATATACTCTTGTATTTTTTTACATTGGAAAATAAAGAAATTTAACCTTTTTTATTTCTCCCTTCTTTCTTTAGTAAATGATTATACAATAATGTCAGTACCAGTTGAGACTTATTCTTTTCAAACTCCTGAAAGGTAATATGTAAGACCTTTCTACCAAATTAAATTGAGCAATCTCAGGTAGCACCCTTCAATTTTATTTCATTTTTACCACACACAT
Organism: Mormoops blainvillei; assembly: GCA_004026545.1. Classification (NCBI taxonomy): domain Eukaryota; kingdom Metazoa; phylum Chordata; class Mammalia; order Chiroptera; family Mormoopidae; genus Mormoops; species Mormoops blainvillei. Next base: position 77,344 of record PVJD01001163.1, read on the forward strand.
CTCCTAGTCATCACTTTCATTTTATATGATCTTCTTGTTGACACGTATTCACTGAAATCTACTTCTAACTGAACTCTGAATCTAGTCACCAAAAGTGTCCTTGAATCAACAAGACCATTCCGAGAGCCTGGGTGAATGATGGGTTTTGTATAATAATCTGAAGCCCTATAGATTTTCAGTAGGTCAAGCTATTGTTGGAGTAAATTCCACACTGAGCGTAACTGCAGCAAGAATGGAGGTCCTCCCTTATAGCTCACACCTGGCAAGCACTTCTGAGTGGAGCTGCTTGTTCATACTTTGTAAAAGTATCAACTATAAAAGCATTTCTATAAAAGCCTGAAAATGGCACAGGAATAGTGCACATTTTAAAATAAGAAATGTACTAACGCTACTTATTAATTTAATCTATTCTAAATGCAAATAAAAAATAACAACCTAAAAAATTACACAACATGCATATGTTCAAAACAAAATGCTAAACTAAAATCAGTAAATTTATTTTAAATGATAGGGTTATGGATAATTTTCCCTTCTTAATATTTTTAGTATTGTCATCATGTTGGATGTGTAATGCACATAAAATTTTTAAAAAGACCTACTAAGCTCTAATAAAAAAGTCTAAAAAACAAAAAAGTTATTTTATTTGTACAACATTCCCAGCACATCTGACTCACAGACTCTATAACAGATGTCTTCTTCAGGCATGAAACGAAGAATTCTTCAGATAGCAGGGCTTAAAAGCCTCACTCCAAGTTTATTGAAAATGAAATCAACTGGACACCCACACACCCATTTATTGGGTATTTATAAGTGCATAAAATCCTGCAGAGTACATCTGTTTACCCAAAAAAAAAAATTCTTCCTACCCTTAGGTAGCTGCCTAAAATCAGCAGGGAAAGAAAAGACTATCACTTGAAAATTTAAATAACCAGTTAAGATAAAATTAAAAGAATATCCACAAGTTTAGTGTATGATTCAGTGACAAATTCATTTTTCAAACACTCATTGAGGGTCTATTATATGTAAAACATTACTCTACGTGTGGAAATCAGTTACATACACTTAGATTTCTGTCACTCCAAAAATAAACGAAAAGATGAGATGTTCGGGGATGGAGGAGTATGAACCATTAATCTATCTGAACTGTAGGACACTAGTGCCTGACAGGAACACATCTCATGTTAAGGTACAATCCTTCTGTGCTCACATAACTGGAAATACATGTCCCATTCTTTAAACTGGCTTACAGCAGCAAATGTAACTCTTTAATTAACTGTAGCAATTGACATACCTTAAGAGCAGAGATCTGAAATAATGAGCTGTAAGTAGTACTTGTAAGCTAATATTAATCCAAGTTTAACCTATATATATTTAAAGTGTCCAATGCTGTATCTAGATTGTAAGGAGAAGGCTGGGTATATATAACACAGCTATATTAGGAATCCTGAGACAAAAATGTTTTATTAGCAAAGTTGTAAATAGCAATATGCAGAGAATATGCATTGCTGCTATTATATTTTAAATGCCAGGACAGATATTTACACATTAAAAATAACCCTATTTTAAAGCAATCTCTAGTTTATATATCTAAACTACCATCATAAATATTATTGAAAAACATTCAGTTACTATTCTGTCCAAATAACAATTCTCTATTTTAGAAATTTGTAAATATAAAAACTATGTATATTTTAATCATTCTAAAGAAAACTTAAAATGACCATTTATATATATATATTTAAAACATCATTAAAAAATCCATCTCTTACAAAGCTTAATTAAAACTCACTACAGATGATGTGTTGTAGAACTGTGCACCTGAAATCTGCATAACTTTGTTAACCAGTGTCACCCCAATAAATTCAATAAAAAGGAAAAAAAAAACTAACTACACATTTTTTACCTAACACACTTAACATAATAATTCACTTTAACAATTTTACAATCAGATATTTTTACATTATAAAATTTACATTTTATATTGACCAACTTTTAAAATAAAACTAAATCATTTCATTGGTTATATTAGTCAATAAATACTTGTTAAAAATATTAGCACATTAAGTGAGGTTGTAAACTTTAGCTTTAGTAGTGTATACCCAAGATCTGAAGCAGATCATCTTATGCAGTGAATTTAAATGAATAATCCAGGAGTGCCTGCTTAGTATTTTGGTCTTGTTTTACTTTGTTTAATTAGTATCAAATAATATACCTCAGTGAAACTGATCTTTACCTAATGAATATCATTACAAATATTTTTTCTTATAATAAATCAAGTTCCAGCTGTCTAAAACAGCTGAATTATGTTCTATTTGAAGAGTCAGAAAAAGCAAACATTTAAAACTGTGTTATCACATATATGCAAATGCTTTATGTTGGTAGGTTGGAAAGGCAGAATGGGAATGAAGAAAATGAATGGACGTAATTTACTAATTAGCAATATGACGTTGGGTTAGTTTCTATATATGATATTTTAGTTTCTTTATCTGTAAAATAAGGGTGGAAGTTTATGATTTCTAAGCCTCCTTATAGCTCTAAACTTCTATGATTAAGAAACACACATCTGCATTAACAAACTAGGTTCTAAAGTTAGAGAGTAACATACTGGTGGATTATAACTTAACAAAAATATTACAACATTAATTTGAAATATATTAATTAAAAGAAAGCAATGTTTTCAAGATAAACAAAAGCAGGGGCAACAATTGCATATACCTGTGTTCATTCATGATGGTATGAACAATGAAGTCTACAAAAACAGGATATTTCATTTATGGGTACCACTTACAGAAATATTTAATTTACCTGCCAAGCCAGAAACTATCGACAAATAACAAGAATTATGCTGCAATATTTTACATCTTACTTTTGAAAGGGAGCACTGATATATTCTGTATAGTTTACATGTAGAAACAAAAAGAAGTTAAAATGATCACTAAAATTGTGAGATAACAAAAGTGTGTATAGAAATATAGTCATATGTCTTTTAACAACATATTACCAGCCACATAATACTTACGTGATTTATACTATCTTCTGTAAAATTGTGAAATTTTCTAAAGGCTTAATGTTCAAACACAGCACCAACAACCACCTGACTAATAAAATACAATTTTGCATAAAGGCAAATACTTTACTTCCTATTATTAATCTGATACAAGTATTACTGAAATTCAATTTTCTTTCAAAGGTGTGTTTTTTTCAAAGAACACCCAACCACCCACACATTATTTAAAAAACAAAATAAAAGAGAAATAAAAAATTTTTTAAAACCTTTGTGCTAGAAATTATCCCAGGACTATATTTTGACATTTCTAGCAACTTGACAAACCACTCTGTTTCCTTTCTTCTGCCAATACAAATGAAGCCAAGAAGTTTCTTCATTTATTTCATTCAATGTCAAAAGACAACACTGTCAGGGTAAAGGTCAATAATAAATAATGCACCCTGGTGCTACAGCTGAAATACAAATGTTCATCTAAAACCTTTTTAATAAAACCTATGAAACTAGGAGGATGTGGGAAGACCAAGAAATATAAAATACCCTTTTCCCACCAAATTCGGTTTGCCAACATCCTAAACCAAATTAAAGGTGTAAAGTTTAGGTAGTTGACATCACAAAGGTTTTTTTCTTCCTAGCAGTTTTTATAATCTCACCTTCTAAAATAATTTTCAGGAGTACTACCCTGCAGGCATCTGTGACAGCATCATGAGGTTTTGGATTTAGCGTGGGTAGTAGTTGGATAAAGCTGGACACTGACCAGTTTTTTGTATGCTGAAAAGCACCCGGCTAGAAGACCATATTTGGCAACTAGGTGTGCAGTGGGTTGGAAGATGCATGCATTGGCACTCCGTGTGGAACCAGTAGGCTTACATAAAAGGTTACTGCAGTTTTTACTTTGGCAGCTATCTTCCTGAAGTGATCAGGAAGGGTTAAGAGTGAGATCGAGAGTCACACCTATGAAGATTAAAAACTGTACATGTGAAGCACTGCCCCACCTTTATAACATTAGGTCCTCAGAAACAGAAGACAGAGTCCTTTGGTGGGGGGCCAGAAGAGGTTACATAATTGAGAAAGTGCCACATTTTAAAACATTCGGCTAACTCTCAGCTCTCAGAGTGTTATTTAAATCAAAACATCAGCAGATGTAATTACATAAACGAATGAAGCAACTTTATAATACTTAGACATGAATATCACCAGGTTATGAGCCCCAAGCTCTCTGCCTACTATACATACATGTGTGTGTCTTTCCAGTGTACATTCTGAACCCTCTGCCTCCAAAAACAATTTGTGATGACTACTCAGTCTCATAGAACACCTTTACTGACAGCAGCAGAGGAAGTGCTGCTCTATGATATCTATTCTTGACTGAAAGAGCAGTGCCGCAAACATGCACAACTTCTGGCTTTCATAAGCATGATTCAGGATCTCACTCTTAACCCTTCATGATCACTTAAAGAAGACAGTTATCAAAATCAAACCATTTCTGTCATACCTATTCTTTTCACAGTGACCTCTTCCACCTTCTTTCCCTACCACTACTAAATCAAATATTCCTTCTCATCAGAGCTAAAATAGGACAAGACAGAATTATCCAAGCATAATTGAGTGGTATTTTGCAGATCTGCGCTGCAGCATCTAACAAAGGATCACAGCATGTCTTCAACATTTACAATCAGGTACTGAAATTCTATGATCAATGGAGTATATTAAATATGGGATATTGTTAGAGATACCCTTGTTTGTGAACCTTCAGAAACAGGTACACAAAATCTGAATACAAAGTTATGTAAAATAATTTCTTAGTAATAAAATAGAAAGTAAATATTTTTCTTAATTAAAGGAAGGCAAAGACATCTCTTAAGCATAATAGAGTTGAAAGAAAAAGTATATCATTAAACTGAATTTTCAAGCTTCTTGATTCTAGAAGGAGTTCTTTTAAGTGTTCTGAAATTATAGTGTCTGCCATGACGAAGTAACCGCTTAAACTAAAGCCGACCCATCAGTGTTCTGATATTTTAAAAATACAAGCTAAGATTTTTTTTAACATAGAAAAGGTCCTAAACATGACTGTACTCTGAATGATAGATTGGTAGACATATATAATACTCTTCCCCCACCTACACTATTAAAATTTAGGTTTTTTTTAATTAGGAAAATTTTATTTTTAAGAAGGAACTATCACAAACACATACTAATTATGACAGCATTCCCTAGTGGGCAGAAGTTGGGTAACTTAAGAAGAATGTATAAATATCTGAATCTTAAAAAATATACTATTTCATTAGCTAGAGTATTTTAAAGCAAGGTCAGAAGAATACCATAAGATTATTCCATAATTATAAAAATATTCTTAGCATGTGAAAGAAAACAATTCTAAACTAGTACTTAATTTAACCGGAGGCATTCTTTAAAAATCCTTTTTTCTGACACTAAATCTAAACGGCCACTAAAAGAAAACCAAAAAACATTCCCCGAAAGCCCTCAATCTAAAATGCAATTAATATTTTGAATTAAAGAAACCACCCCACTTCATCCCCAAAATCACAACTTTAAAGAGTTGCCACTTAAATATTAGCCAGTGCTCTGTGAACCATTTTATATTAAAATTTGATAGTTCTAAACATCACACATATAAAAAGTATTGTTTGACACAGTGCCATTTTGATGATAAACTGCAATCTATAGCTCAAATAATTCTACCCAGGGATTAACATTTCAGAGGCTGAGCCAGAGATTATGTGTGTGGATCTTGAATTTCATCATCTCCCTTTGGCACAATAGCTTATTCTTCCTTTTTTCATCTATTCTCTCATGAAGGGGTCAGGAAAGCTTAGCCTTGCTGTTGCATTCATTTCATCTCTACATTAACCAGATACCTTGCAGTCTTTAGTTCTTATGTGTTATTCCATTACAAATACTATACTGCAGTCTAGTATGGCTAATGAGGTTTGTACCAAATCAAAGGGTGCCATCAAGTGGTTATAATACTCTAAACAGCATTACACTAAATGACTATTCCACATAGACTTTCTACAATCTAGACAAACTGTGCCATTCCTCTATGAAAGAACATATTAACAGGGGAAAGGAATGGGGAACTATCCATATTAATTTTCTTCTTTATTTTCTATCTTTCAGGGGTCGCTTTTATGCACACTATATTTATGAAGTGCAATTTTAGAGTCACAGTTAGGATTAATATTTTTGTCGGCAGATTATCAAATGCTACTTGTTAGCTACAATTCAAGCATGACAGCAATACTAGGAACTAAACAAATTTATCAATCCAAATTCATGACTAGATTGGTAGGAGCTTATTTTTGAAAATAAGCAATAACAGTGCACATCCTTAAAGAAAGATAGTTCTTTCTGATCTGATTCCTAACACTAATGAAAACTGCAGGGCTATGAAATATAACCAGTATTACTTGATCTAGTTCATGCAGCCATGCCTAAGGTCTAACAACAAACGTAGTAGTTGGTATGAGAATACATTTTCAGACACAGAAAACTTTGCACAGTCTATTCAACAGGCTACAAGGGTCATTTAGAGTTTGAGGATAGGAATCTTGGAAAACGCACATAAGATAACATGTAATTCAAATGACCCTGTAGAGCATAGTAAACTGCTACTGCTTTGGACAGTCCTGTACCAAGGAAATCTCACACATAGGCTTAAAGCATCCTCATAACTATATACTTCATTCTACTGCAGGGAAGGCAAATTATTCAAATTCAAAGATGAAACAAGATATAAGATAATAAATCATAAAAGCTAACTTGATCTTCAGAAGATTTAAGGAGCGTACCAAGAGGACAGAAAATTTCAGGCAAAACTAAAGATATACATGATGGCATTAATTATCTTCTATTATATAGCAGTTGCAGACTGTCTACGAAAATATTTTTCATCCTACATTTTCTGCTAGGGCCTTGCCAGTCAGTGTCCCATTAAGTGGCGGAGTCTAATTCTTCTTCCTTTGAACCTGGGCAGGTTTGTAGCTAAGAGTGTGGGGAAGTAGCTAGCAAGGGTAGGTGAGAAAAGGTGATGCAACTTCCACTTGGAGAGCTAGAATAATCACTCCTGAAGTTTTCAGTTTCCACAAAAGCTGCCCAATTGCCCTGAAAGAAATCTAAATTAACCCACTCCAAGAGACTACATGAAGCAAAACAGAATCCCCCTCCTGTGCTTTGGTCCTTCCCCCATCACGTTCTAGCCCTCAAACACTTCAGGCCTGAGAGACTCCAAACTACAACTGCCTAGCTGAGCCCTTCCTGAATTCTTGACTCGCAGAAACTGAATAACTTGAACAGTGACTATAAACTGATCTATCAAACTGGATCACAAGTGACAGAAAATGATCATTAAGTTCTGGAGGACAGTCAGCAGATTTCAACCTGTAGGGCTTATAATAACAAAGTGTCACTAAAAGACTACTGAAAGTTTTCTAAGTGTCTGAAAACACATTCTCATACCAACTGCTAGGTTCCTTGTTAGACTTTAATTAAGCATGGCTGCATGAATCAGGGCAAATAATACTGGCTCTATTTCATAGCCTTCCAATTTTTCATTAGTTGGTTAGATATGGGAATGAAGTAGGCACAATTAATGCCCAAGCAGTTATGAAATACATTATGGCAATGACAAGCAGAAGGATCAGAAAAATGAGTTCCACACCTCTGGCAAAGGGAGGGAGGGAGGGAGGGAGGGAGGGAGGGAAGGAAGGAAGGAAGGAAGGAAGGAAGGAAGGAAGGAAGGAAGGAAGGAAGGAAGGAAGGAAGGAAGGAAGGAAGGAAGGAAGGGAGGAAGGAAGGAAGGAAGGAAGGAGAAAAGAAATTCTTATGTTTTATTTTGGTCAAGGCGTCAGATGTCCTGGAAAAGACTGAATTGTTGTTACAGGGACGTATAGCATAGAGAGAAAGTTGAAATATATTTTAGGGCAATTCAACATAAAAATACCAGAAAGTACATGGAATTTAAAGAACAAAATAAACAAACATAATTGAAACAGACTCACAGACACGGAGAACAGGTTAATGGCTCCTGAGGGGAGGGGGGTTGGGGGACTGGATGAAAAAGATGAAGAGAGCCCCGGCTGGTGTGGCTCAGTGGATTCAGCGTCGACCTGTGAACCAAGGGGTCACTGGTTCAATTCCCCAGTCAGGGCACATGCCTGGGTTGCAGGCCAGGTCCCCAGTGGGGGCGGTGCGTGAGAGGCAACGACACATTGATGTTTCTCTCCCTCTCTTTCTCCCTCTATTCCCCTCTGTCTAAAAATAAAATAAATAAAATCTTTAAAAAAAAGAAAGAAAGAGGTGAAGAGCCTAAGAAGTACAAATTGGCAGTTACAAAACAGCCATGGGGATGTACAGTACAGCACAGGGAACATATTCAATAGTATTGTAATAACTGTGTGTGGTGCCAAGTGGTACTAGAAATATTGGGGAAACCATGTTGTCAAGTACAGGATCTGGCACAAATAATGTCTTTTTATTACAAAAATCTTTTATTACAAAATCATAAGCATGTAATTCTGTAACATAACAATATCACACTCAAGCACACCATATGACATTTTAGGTGAAATGTTCAAATTAAAAGTTTAAATTATTATACCCATATTATTACTCTATCAACCACACTCAAGCAGGTGATACTTCTGCTGGACTCAGGGGTGTCCAAACTGCGGCCCATGAGTCACAGGCGGCCAAGGATGGTTATGAATATGGCCCAACACAAAATCATAAATTTACTTAAAATCTTTTTTTTTTTTTTGCTCATCAGTTTTCATTAGTGTTTGTGTATTTAATGTGTGGCCCAAGACAGCTCTTCTCCCGGTGTGGTCCAGAGATGCCAAAAGGTTGGACACCCCTGCCAGGGGCTATCTAACCACTGTGCTACACACCTGAACCTAATACAAAATAATACTGAATTTAAACTGTAATTGAAAAATTAAGAAATACCAATATAAGAAAAATAGGTAGGATCTGAATGGTAACAGAAAGGACGCAGCTTTGAAATACATGGTTTAGCAAGAAAAAGAAGAAAAAAAATTTATGTAAAAGAGTCTGACTTGGAAAAATCATTTTCCCCTTATAACCTGCCTTCACCAATCCTTCCCCTTTATTTTCTATATTGCTTAAAACAACACAAGCATCCAAATATTCAAACTAGAAATCTGGAAATCATCCTAGACTCCCTGGCTTCCCTCAACTCTCAGAACTAATCAGTTACTAAGAGCTGATTCCATTACCTTCTAAATACGTCTTGAATCTCCTTCCCTTCTTCCCTGTTTGTACCTGCTAACGCCACTGTTCCAGTTAAAGCCCATGTCACCCACTACCTGAATACCTGAAGTAATGTCTATCTGATCTTCAGCCCTTCAGTTTTACACTTCTCAATTCACTCTCTATAGCAATATTTTTCAAACTGTAAACTATGACCTTTAATAGATCCTAAAACCAATTTAGTAGCTTTCTAAATGGAAACCAGCATTCTAATGTCTCAGGATAGAACAAGAAATACTAGGAAGAGTAAGATTTATTTCACAAATCTTCTGTTTGGTTACATATAGGTATTTATAGAAAGGCCAATCGATTGATCGATCTACTGGATCATAATGTAAAATGTATTTCTTAGTGACAGGCAGAGTCAAAAGTTTGAAAGCTAAACACTGATTTTTCAAAATACAAATCTGATCATTTTACTGCTCTGCTTAAAACTTTTCCATGGCTCCTGATAGCACGCTAAAATCATGAATCAGAATCAGAATCATGCAGGGTTGAGGCAAATCTCTATGGTCTACCACAGAAAATTTTGATGTGTAGTCAGGACCCACGGGCCTCTAAGATAAAGCTCAAATTATTTCATATAGCATATAAGGTCCAACATAATCTGGCCCTTGTTCATCTGATTAGTGGCAATCCCTTCTGCCTTCCCCACTTTGGGAATAAATCTGAAGTAATTTTATCTTTGTTCCTTCACCAAGGCTGTTCCCTCTGTCCTTACCCCAGACCTCATCCTTCTCACACAACCCTATCTGGTGGGCAAACTGTTAAAAGTCTTTTAAACCATACCTATGACAGTAACAACCATTCCCTGACACCCTCAATGGACCCTGCACCTGCCTCTTTTCTAGCATCATCACAATAGTTGCATCATTTGCTCACAGATCTGTCCCCCTGACTAGACTGGGAATTACTGACTGAGGACCAAAACTTTGTCTTATTTATATCCCCAAAGTCTAGGAAGTACACATATAACAATTTTACAGTATCCAGCATAATGAAGTCCAAAAAAACAATCATTCTGTGTCTCAATTAGGTAAAACAGTAATGGTCTGTTTTACAAAGAGTTTAATCCTGCTGTTCTTTGATAGCTTTTTTTAAAATTGAGATATAATTGACGTATAACACTGTATTAGTTTTAGGTGTACAAAATGATTTGACAGATGTATATATTGCAAAATGATTACTACAGTAAGTTTAGTTAACATCCACCAAGACACATAGCTACAAATTGTTTTCTTGTGATGAAAAATTTTAAGATCTATTCTCTTAGCAACTTTCAAATATACAACACAGTATACAACTTTACAAACAGACAGTATGATGACTATAGTCACCATGCTGAACATGGTTTTAAAAGAGAAGAAAAAGCCAGTGGAAAAGTAATTTTGGAAAATAAAATTTACTCTGGAGTAAAAGAGGCAGAAAGGCATATACAAGGTCTATCTAGAAAAAGTCCAGCCATTGTTAATATAACATCATATAACAAATATGACATCAATATAACCTGGCAGTCAAGGAGAGTGGACTGGAATGCTCATGTGTGAACAATGACAACTTCGCTGTACTACTCAGTAGGGACAGCAGACATCATTGAGTAAGCATGGTTACTGTGTGGCCACAGCAATCAAAATGAGCGAGTAGAGCAATGAATCGGCATCAAATTTTGCATTAAGCTTGAACAGTCCTCCATGGAAACTATTTGGATAATTTAGAAGGCTGCAGCTATGGGCAACTGGTGATTGGCAGTTTCATCACAACAACATGCCAGCTCATGCATCATGTTTCGTGCAGAGTTTTCTGGCAAAACATCAAATCACCCAGGTGACTCAGCCCCCCTCCAGCCCAGATTTGGTGTCCTGTGACTTCTGTCTTTTCCCAAGATTAAAATCACCTTTGAAAGGGAAGAGATTTCAGACCATTAATGAAATTCAGGAGAACACAACAGGGTAGGTGACAGCAATTGGGAGAACTGTGTGAGGTCCCAAGGTGCCTACTCTGACGGGGACAGAGGTGTAATTTTCCTATGTACAATGTTTCTTGTATCTTGTATCTTCTTCAGTAAATACCTCTATTTTTCATATTACATAGCTGGATACCTTCTGGACAGACCTTATATTTTGATTACTTTGGCTAAAGAGGTTTAATATGTATAAATGTAATGCAAATAAGTCCTGCAACTCGTCCTCATGGCTGCAGTGCTGGAACCTGGTAAACCCAGGAAGGGAAAATCATTTAAGCTCCTAGGAATTTTAGGTGTAGAGAACATTGCCTGTGCACAAGATTTGGTATTATATAGTTTGTTAGGATCTGTTGTAGCTGGCCGTGGACATTTTTTAACTAGAAGAATTAGAATATCATGTGAGTTGGGGTATAAGGATTATCTTAGTGACTTTAGGATACTGGTTCCATTATATTTATAATTATGCAAAGCTAAGAATCCAGGAAAGAATCACCAGAGAAGGAATTAAAAATAAGATTTTATATGAAAGTACCCACCAATGACAACAGCAACAAGCTGAGCAGAGTCGTGAGCATAGAAATCCAAATACAACTCACTGAAGTTAGTGTGAACAAAGTTGAGACCATGTAAAACATTGTATGCACCATAAGAAGGCTTTCAATCAAGTAAACAAATTAATGTGTAAGCTGTAAAAAATATATAAAAATAGGTAAATCCTAAGCTTTCCAGTGATACAATTAAGACTTTTATACCCATTTCATGTTATTTGACCACTTTCCTGTAGGTTTATTAAAAAAGAAATTCTTCAAATTTATGTTACTGATTGACTCCCAAATTGACTCTATTTTCGAAAGAAAACAATAATTCAGATTTTATAAAACCAAAGCCAATAATTCAGGACAAAAACTGAAACTGTAAGGAAAAGCAAGAAGAAAGTGATATCAAGAAATCTGGCTAGCCCTGACTGATGTGGCTGAGTTGGTTCGGTGTTTTTCCAAAAAGCAAAAGGTTGCCGGTTAGATTTCCGGTCAGGGCACATGCCTGGGTTGTGGGTTTGGTCCCCATTCAGAGCGTAGAGGAGAGGCAATTGATCTATATTTTTCTCCCTCTCCTTGAAAAGGAAGGAAGGAAGGGAGGGAGGGAGAAAGGGAGGGATTAATTAATTAATTTTGTCTAAAGAAAGTTGCAATAGAGTACTCTCCCTACCTGTCCCCCACCCACATAAAAAAAAGACAGCTCTACACTTCTTAGCATGGAGGGCTTATATTTAAATTATATAGAGAGAGATAAAAAAGAATTATTTTCCTATTAAGCCATTCAACAAACAAATTTAACAAGTTCAACACATACTTTTCCTTTTAGCATATTCTCAAATATTTTGACCAGTCTAGTTTACTCTAATGATTTGGTTAAAATAATTAAGAAATGCAACAGAAATTCAGATTGCCAGCATCTGAAAGGTAAATAACTGGGGGGAAGTTATTAACAGTAATAATGAGAAACTGACCCTCCTCTGCTATGGTTACTGGCTACAAATTGTCTGAGAATATATTATATTTAACTCGTTCTTTTTAAAGTTCACAAGAAGCAACCTGGAGAGGTAATAAGAGACAAACCTCTTCATTATTGTTGTCTATGATCTTTATGATCTCAGTAACATAGTAATGTAGTTAGGTCCCCTAAGACTGAGTAGACAAGGAGTTTCTACCCTTGGTTCTGCACTATTATACAATTTAAGAAATGAAATAAACTACTATCAACCAAATTTCAAAGGCAAGATAATGCCTTTTTCCTGGTAATGAAATATCAACTACTGTCAACCAAATTTCAAAGGCAAGACAAGAGGAGGAGTTACAAAGTATCTGTGTATTACTCAGTTTCTCCAAAATAATTTTTATTTAAAGATAAGTCTTAAAGCAAAGAAGAATATTCTTCCAACATTAAATTATTGTGAACTAAATCTTTTACTTATAAATAACAGAACAGGTTGTTATTATAAGACACTGTATTTCATCAGTTTCTAGTTGTCGTAATGCTGATTAAAACTAATTAATTTTACACAATTTATTATTTAAGACCACAAAAACATACTAGACAAAAATGCCTATTAAATTCATGTCATAGGAAAATTAATGAACTATATTGTAAAGAAAAAAGTATTGCAAAACAAAAATTTAGATAGAAATCGAGTATTAAAATAGAAAAAATATGGGCAGGATAAAAATTATTCACAGAGAGTTATGAAAATCTTACTCATTTCTAGAGAGCTTACAGGTGTGAAAGTACTAAGACAGTTTTGTACCCTCGAGCTGATAACTTTCTACATTGGATCTGAAGTACACAAACTTAGTTTCTCTAACCAGTTACATCTACCTCTGTCTCTCTCTCTCTTGTTAAAATTTATATTGCAATGCCTTTACTGTATCACTGGGGCAAGTTGGCCAGACTGTCCCCTCTAAGGGAAGATAAAAGACAAAAAGACCAAAAAGTATCTCTCCCACCTTCCCCCACCCTATCCTGCAACTGCACAATGTCTGAACACATCTGATGACAAGAACAATTTGAAAAAGTGCATAATGTACTAGAAGGTACATTATGAACTGTCCCAGCACAAAGCATATAATTGTCTTCTTTGTGAATCAGATATTTTTACATAAACTACATGAATTTTTTCTGACTACATCAAAGACAAAAGAATAGGTTTTTCAAAAGTAACAATAGGGCACCAAAGTCACATGCTGGGATTTGTAAGGAAACAAGGTTTCACAGTGGCTGGAGCAAAGCTGAGCAGAGGGCCCAGTCAGATCCGCATCTGGACCGTCAGCTCTGAGGCCCCTAAAGCCCCACAGAGGACTACTTTGGAGTCTTAACTGGAAACAGGGGCCACCCTGAAAGCCAGGAATTGCCCAGATGCAATTGTCGGCCCAAGAGAACCCAGGAAGCTAGTTTCTTGGAGGAAGATGAGACACACGGGAGATACCACACTGGCTCTCAAAAAAGCTCCTTCAGAGGACATGAAGTGCAAAATATGTGGGAGGTCCCATCAGGGCTTGGAGATGAGATGGAGTTGGGGAGTTATTAGGAAGTCTTCAACCTTGGCCAAATCAGTGGTAAGAACACAGCCACCCTGTATAGGTCTGAGCCTTGGCTAAGGTTTAGCATCTATGGGCAGGTGAAAACAGAGCACTGCCCTGTAATGAAAGCTCCACATGGAATAGATGGACCTAGGACCTGTGTCCAGCCAGCCCCAAGCTGCTTCCATGTTGGTAGCTGGCTTCTCTAGCCAGGAAAACAATGGGCCCCTCTGATCTTGTTCTGTCTCTTTACCCTCTGCCTCAGTGAGGCTGCAGTTATGATGCCATGAGAGACAATCCCAGGGTCCAGATCATGGAACAGGACACAGAACTAGACTCATATGGAGGCCAAGACTTGCTGCCAAGACCATGGAATAAAGGAGTAGTGTATTATCCCTCCAAGTGGAAAGTGGTCCCTATGCCATTTCCACTGACTCAGGATCACGCAAATCTTGGCAACTTGTCAGAAAAGATACTTTTCAGCTTCTCAAATGATCCCCACAAAGCAACAAATTTAAGAAAAACAGGAAGAAAAAGTGAAAGAATATAGGGCTAAAAGAGGGCAGCCCTTCTCCACAAACCAGTCCAAGTACAGACAATATAGATGATGCTAGCTCTCCCCTGCACCCCCTTAATATCTGCCTGACAAGGAGCAACACACAGTTGAATGTTACAGGTGTGTATCCCTATTTCCACTTTCACTTAAGACATTCAAAACACTAAATTTTAGTACCAGAAAGGAGGGATTCATTGCACCCAATCTTGACATATAACTGCATAAACAGATCCAATACCAGGTGCAAGGCTATCCATGTATGCCTAGCAGCAATCAGCCTGCCATTACTCAGTAAAACTTTCAGCAAGGTTTCAATGTGGTAATTTGGGGAAGAGATGTGCAGTTTGCTAACTATCAGGAAAGGGCTTCAGTCAGAACAGTGACACTGAGTTTGGGTTCATTTGTCTGCCTCACCCAATCCTGAAGCTACATTACCAAGAAAAGCCAAAGATATGCCCTTTCCCAACTATCCTCATTGTCAGTAACTCTGAAAGTTTTTCCAAAACTTTTCATCTATGTCTAATTCCTACCTCATGGTCCACTGTAGACCCCATTACCAAGACAAGTGCTCAGGGAAAGCAATATATGTTTCCTACATCCATCCCCCAAACTAGAGTTTTCCTGCTATAAGCCTAATGCACCAAGACCCAGATATTGACTTTTTATCTGGCTCAGCCAGGATGCCTAACTGTATAGCTTTGGGCCCAAACAGGTGACTCACTCTGAGCCTATTAAGTTCCAGGGCTGGTTCAGAGGCAGCTGAACTCTATTTGTCAAATGAGTTTTGACTGATGGGGAAGGGGGCATAATGGAGACAGGAGGATATACCGGCCTCCGACGCCATTCGGCCAGCTTCACTCAGCTGGAAGGCTTAAACCACATGGAGCAGAAGGTGCTGCTCTAAAATCAGGACAGTCTGTGCATAGCATCTTAATGGCAGGATCACAAAAAAAGGCAAAGAGAAAAGTTTCCTGATGATTTCTACTAACGGTCTAAACTCCAAACCATCCTTTCCTCTACTTATAAAAGGTTAAGAAATCACTGTATGAAAGCACATGGGTAATGTGGTATGACCCTTGTCCTGGACACCACAGCCCCTGGGTCTGTGATTTACTGAGGTCCTTGACAACAATCTGGTTCCCTTCCTGCTACTGCCTTAGGAAGCTATATATGACCCCCTAAGCCCTACCCAGCAAAAGACAGGAAGTGAGTAATTAAACCACGTTCACTGTTTCTGCAGGGACAAATCTCTTACAATGTCAACAATTCCATTAAATAGGATATAATTCATGAAAACATTCCATCTGCTTTTCTGTTAGTACAAATGTACCTATATCTAATTACATAATGAAAAGTTCCAATTCTATACAAGAAATAATTTAACTTAGCTTTTTAAAAGTTTTCCTTGTTTGTTTTTGTAATTCACTTCATGGTTGTCTTTGAGCAAAGAATTATGTACAAGCCTCCAACATATTAACAGATCTTTCAAGGTGGGTGGTGTAGCAGAAAACTAGATCCTAAGATCCATTCCATTTTAAGACTAAGAGAGTTTTATCTATATATTACAAAGAGAACAAAGAGAGAGACAAGTAAAAGCAGCAAACTGAAAAATCTTAACATAAATACTTTTCTATTAAAAATGTGTGTCTCCCTAACTGGTATGACTTGTTGGTTGGGCATTGTCCCACAAAGACAAAGGTTGCTGGATCTGTTTCTTTCTCACATCAATGTTTCTTTCCCTCTCTTTCTCCCTCCCTTCCCCTCTCTCTAAAAATAAAATCTTTTTTTTTTTAAGTGTGGTGTGTCAATAGAACCATACATTAATACAATTACCAAGTCTCTGTTCTCATGTGAAAAAGGCCACATTCAGATTCATAACATCTTGTATGCACTAGTATCTTTTGCTGCTGCATTTCTATGAATAAATATGTAAAAAATTGCTCAAATACACTGCTGGTTTTAAATATCTCTAGTGTAGTATTAGAGGTAGGTTGTGATAGCTGACTGGTTTATCAGCTCCCTCCCTCCAGTTGGCAAAAAATAGAATTAAAAGCAACTTTGGTTTTCTTTTTCTCTCACTCATTTGAAAGTAGCTAGCAGGAAGTAAGAAGAGTAATCTAAATTGCTCTAGCAATTTAGGAGACAGGCTGCAGTATACTACTGTGACTCAATAATCACTGCATAAATTATATGCCATCAAATTCATTCGGTATAAAGTTTAGACTATTTTTTAGTTTATACAAACCTGAACGTACGAGGCTGTGGTATTTTCCTTAACTCCCAGAAGTCTCCTTAGTCAGCTTACATTCATCTCAAAGGATGTATAGTTGTTGGAGACACAGTAATAATTTACTGAAATACGTTCCATTCTATTATCAATTTTAAATGGAAACATCTATTGCAATGTAAAAATTTCATGCTACTGCTCTAGTTCCTTTAGTTTTAAGATCCTTTTGATGAAATGCAGATATTAATTTAAACCTCTAACACATTTAAGCTTCTAAATATTACTCAAAAATGTTAAATGGGACTATATGCTAGTGCCTTCCATTTGCTGTACACAAAAAGCATACATTTTGAAAAGATGAAAGGCTCACTGCTGCTACCTAAAGTCACAAAGTCAAGTCTCAGTGTGGGTTATCCACATGAGAAGAGGTTTTTCTGCTTGTACCATGTCATGCACCTATTTTTCAAAAATTGTAAAAACAACCAGTAGTCCTTAAAGTATTTTGGGTAACAATCTCATTGAAAATCTGATTTTTTTTTTTACAAAGAATACCTTCATACACAAACTTTTATCTACATTTTAAAGGGATCTCAATCCTCTGAAGTACATCCATGCAAGAACCCCTGAGCATCCTAAGATTCAAGGTTAAGAGCCTTTGTTTGGTGAAATAGCAGGCTGGCTGTGGCATCTGTCACCAGTGCCATCTGTCTATTGAGGAAAAGACGATTTCAAAATTCCAAATGGTTGGATGAGGGACTCCATGCTTCCAAATACAGTCTTTCTGAAACCTTTTGCTTATAAAGACCTGTTCTTTGGTGAAGCACATTCATTTCCAAATCTGGTATTGAAGAGTTTCCATGACCTGGTCCCTTTTAACCTAATCCAGTAAGTGATTACCTTATTTCCTCCCTCAAGTGTTCCTTCCACATTTATTATTTTCAAGTTGCATTTGTAAAGTTCTCTCTGACATTTATTATTAGCATTTACTAAATTCTTACTATGCAAGGTCTGTCCAGAAAAAGTCCAGCCATTATTAACATAATGAGAACGGTTTTCATGACATCGATGTAACTTGGGGGCCAAGGAGAGTGGACTGGAATGCACATGTGTGAACAATGACGAGTTCACTGTACTAGTCAGTGGGGACAGTAGATGCCTTTGAATGAGTACTATGTGTACTATGTCACCAACACATTCAAGATGACAGAGCGAATAGAGCAATGAATCCGCATCAAATTTTACATTAGACTTGAACATTCCTCCATGGAAACTATCTGGATGATTCAGAAGGTCGCAGCTATGGGCAACTGGTGGTTGGCAGCTTCATCATGATGACATGCCAGCTCATGCATCACATCTCGTGCAGTTTTTTGGCAAAACATCAAATCACCCAGGTGACTCAGCCCTCCTACAGTCTAGAGTTGGTGCTCTGTGACTTCTGGTTTTTCCCAGAGCTAAAATCACCTTTGAAAGGGAAGAGATTTCAGACCATCAATGAGATTCAGGGAAACACAGCGAGGCAGCTGATGGGATTCCAATAAAGGATTTTTAGAGTGTTTTGAAGAGTGGAAGAGATACTGCAAGAACTGTGTATGGTCCTGAGATACCTACTTTGAACGGGGCTGACGCATCATTATCCTATGTACTAATAAGTTTCTTGTATCTTGTACCTTCTTCAGTAAATGTCTCTATTTTTCATATTACAAGGTTGGACAGGCCTCATATACCTAACACTATGCTAGATGCTTTTTGTCTTTAATATCTCTAATCCTGGCTACTATTTCATAAAATTATCTGTTTTACAGATGGGAAAACAGAGGTTCTGAAGACTAAATAAGTATAAAGTACAAATTTATACTGATAGTAAGTATGATTCAAATCCAGGTGTAACTGAGCCCAAAGGCTTGTATTTCCCCCTGTGTTAAATACTTCAACTTTTCCTCTCAATTACTCTTAACAGTAAAGGTAGGATGCATACCTCTAAGGGCCTGGGAAGTAAAACCAGAAGCAGCTCAATCAAAACATGACATTTCTTTGAACTCATTTTTCACCTTTAAAATTCACATTACTTTTGCCTCTTTTTCTGAAATGATTCCATGGAGATTTAATTATAAAAATGCAAAGTATATATTAGAGAAGCAAATTTATAATACAGAAAGCTAGAAACTGACACATACCTCTAGGGATAAACATAGGCATATTTGAAAATTTGCTTCTTAAACAATCTTGATTAACTTCAATCCATGTTACCTTATCTACTTCTAATTTCTGTTATACTTTTCAGCTATCATTATGCATTTACCATAGTACATATCACTTTATTCTTGTTTTATGTGTGTATCTCTCAAACCGGACTTTAGTATCTGAGTATAGATGCTCACCTGTATTCCCTGAAGTAATTAATTAGTACAGGTAGGCTCTAAACACAGTGCCTAGGACAATAAATGTTTAATATGCAAATAAATGGTAAAATGCCTGGCCCTTCACAGTCTGCAAACTTCAGTTTGAGGCAAGGCTAAGCTGTTTTCTGTGTGTTCTTGAGCTAGTCACATAAGTTCACTGAATCAAAGAAATTATAGTAAGGACCACAGAGGGAGTTTTCTACAGGATTAAGAGAGGTATAAGATTAAGTGTGAAAACATTTTCTATTCTTTAACAAAACTTATCAAATATTAAGATTTCTGAAGTTATTATTGATCAGTTGATATAAGTTTAATTTTATTGTAAGAGGCAGGTGAAGCAAGATCTTAATAGTCCTGGCCAGGAAGCCCAACTGATAGAACATAGTCCCGATGCATCAAGGTTGCGATCTCTGGTCAGGGCACATAGAAGAATCAACCAATAAATGCATAAATCAGTGAAACAAGTCAATGTTTCTCTCTCCCTTTCTCTCTCTCTCTAAAATCAATTAATCAATCAACAAATAAATATTTTTTTAATCTTAATGTTAATATATCACAACAGCCTACCTAAGTAAATTTAGAAAGAAAAGTAAACCCTAACAAATTCCAATAAAGTATACCATCCATTTAATTGATCTAAGCATCAGGGTACAAAATTGTTTTCATAATGTATTTCATAATATAGAAAATAGTGTTTTATACATTTACTCACTCCTCCCCTCAATTTTCCAAATCTTTAATTTTCCAAAATACATAAGCAGGTGACCCCAATGTTCTCAAAGCCACCTCACTTCTGCATCAGAATTCTAAATCAGTAAGGTACAAGTTGGGGCCCATCCAGGCATCTGCATTGTTAAAAAGGGACACGGATGACTTTAAGAGAACACTAATTTAAAACTAACACGAACATTTCTTTACAACTATTATCCACCATGTGAACCATGTAAATTTGTAGATTCACAGCAATTATATAGTGAATTTTTAAATTCCTTAATTATCATATAATTCAATTAAATGGTTGTAAATTACTACAAAACTAGAAAAAAGAACTACTCTTTTAAAATGATATTCAAAAACATAATTTACTGCACTCTACATTGTTACACAAAGGAGCCAAGATCTCTCTTACCTCTGCTCAAGCTAATCCAGTCACCTGAAGCACTTTCAAAATTCCTAGCAGCTGACAATCAGAGTACTTAATCTCTTATCTGAAATCTCTTAATTTGGATTCCAGAAAGGGCAATAAAGTGTCTATGCCTATATTACAGTGCCTAGATTATAGTACACTACTTAATGAGGTCTAAGGTAGCACCCCATAATCAAACATGTATTTTCTGCAGCAAAATGAATAACATTCACACTCAGTGACATAAATACTATAAACAGTCTCACTTCAGCTCAGGATAGGTTTTGCCATCAAGTGAGTCTGAACCACATTTCCAAACAGGTTTTGCCACCAAAGGAGTTTGAACCAAATCTCCAAAAAGTAAACATTTTAAAACGTCTTTAGGTAGTAGAAGTTTTGGATTTTAGGTTTACAGAAAAAAGATTATAAAAACTTTATCTTTTAGGTTTCAATTGGAAAGCTTCCCCTAACACACCAAGCCTGGGTTAGGTACTCTACATCTGCACATTTGGACACACTGTACTTACTCCTATCTTAGTGGTAGTCTGTTTATATCCCCACAGACTGTAGGATACCTGGAGTCAGGGGCCACATATTTTTCACTATTACACTCTGAATAACTAGCAAATATCTGCCACATTCTGTCCATTTAATAAACAGTAAATGAATAAGCAATTATAAATACTAAAGCTTTAGTGAAGTTTTATAATATTAAAGTACTTGCTTGATCTGTAAGGGATGATTAACATCAATGAAGATGAATCTCCACATAATGAACTGGGACAAAAATCATAAAACCCAACATAAAAGACTGACTACCCAATAGTATATCCATTATAACAGTATGAAAAGAGTGCTTTGTTGCTGCATAGTACAACATTTTCTTAAACCTGTTAGCTAGGACATTTTACAAAGTAAACTACTACATGAAATAAATGCTCTAACATGCAGTAGTTACTTGCTATTTTAACACAGAGCTTCTTACATTATATATAGATAGATACAGTACAGTTGACTTTAGATGTTAATCCACATTACACCCCCTCCTGTTATCAGGACCTTTAGAATGTAAGATCTAAAGATGGAAACTTGCTTTCTTCTAATTAATATACTCTAATAGAATTGACAAATAATTAACAAAAAATGACAGACATTAGGCAAGACGAAAATGGAAAACTAAGTACTTAAACAAATCAGTAGTCATACAAGAATCTTAGGATTGTGAGAATCCTGGCAGACTCAAAGCACATATGATCATTCTTGGGCATACCTTTCTTCAAGTGGAACAAAAGTTTCTCCATTATTTTCTTTAAAGCCAAAGGGTCTTTTGGGAATAAAGGAGATGGAATTTTCCTTCAGAAGCACATCTGAAACAATTCTGAACTAGAACACACTATTTAATGAAAGGAAAACTATGGAGGAAAACAATGTCTATATATGGACTTTCTCTGAAATTTGATCAAAATGAAAGTGAACTGGCTGAGAAAGACTCATATAACCACTAGCCATCTAGAATACCCTACCTAATTTACACAGACAGCCAGTCACCATTCACATAATCATATAGAGCAGAAAGCTGACAGGATAATTAAAAGACCAGAAAAACCTGTCTGAACTATAAGCTTTCTATTTAAATTCAGGAGTTTAATTCTGAGGGGTTGGGGGGAAAGACCTGTTGCTTCTAACATCAATATTTTTCTATGTGGAAACAAGAACAAAAAATATCACTTGTCAAGAAGCAAAATAGCTAATTTTGAATCTTAAGCCTACCCAGTCAGAAAGATCATCTAACAGGAAGTTCATTCATTTGTAGTGGATCACCTTTTCTGACATGCCAGTATCTTTTAGCAAGTTTTCAACTACGCTGATGGTGTTCAAGTGACCTGCATTATTTACCTTAAATAATCTGGTTAAAAAAAAAAAAGTGGGAGGATTGATGAAATAAGTTTGGCAAAATATTGAAGATGGCTGAAACTGGGGGGTGGTTACACAGAGATTTATAACATTGTTCTTTCTATTTTTGTGTATGTTTGAAGTAATCTTAAAATTTTAAGCTGAGATTTTTAAAAACTTGAGTCTTGATTAGATTTATTGAAGCTGTTAAATTGCTATGAAGGAAAAGATTAGCAGAAGCCCTTTATATACTGCTTTCAAATTTCTGAATTACTTAGAAATCCAAATGGGTCTAAGACTCTTGGGCTAGATGAAAAAGGACATGTTTGAGAAGTTTATACCAAAAGAATGGCTCAAAAGAGACCTAATAATACAAGACTCTTACATGTATCAGTCTTCTTCAAAAGTAAACTGGTCAGTGCTGTAATAGGACAATGCTCAACTCTCAGCAAGTCATCACTATGGCTAAGTACATAAATTTTTCTGACATTGCACAGGAGTGAGAGAATTCCACCTCCTTCTTAACCAGCTACAGAGAACAGGGTGGAGAAAGGACTGGCTTCCTAAATATAAGGTTGAATGAATTACGAGGGAAAAAAATTATCGCATATATAGCATATGATATAGTATACATTACCAACAAATACAGTTATTATGGGCGTTATTGATTAAATCACTCTTTAGATACTGGGTTAACAGAACAAAAAGTGAAGTATGTTCTCTTTTTTAAAAATGCGTATGTTCTTTTATTTTACTTATATTTTTTGTAAAGTATTTATATGCATATTTTTAAAAATTTTTTATTGTTATTTGATTACAGTTGTCTCAATTTTTCCCCTTTACCCTTCTCCACGCGGCCCACTCCCCACTCCCACAGTCAATCGCCATACTGTTGTCGATGTTCCTGGGTCTTTCACACATGTTCTTTTACTAGTCCCTTCCCCTTCTTTCCACCATTATCCCCCTTCCCTCTGGTCACTGTCAGCCTGTTCCATGTTTCCATGTCTCTGGTTCTATTTCGCTCATTAGTTTATTTTGCTCATTAAATTTGTCTTATAAGTGAGATCATATGGTATTTGTTTTTCACCAACTGGCTTATTTTACTTAGCATAAGAGTCTCCAGTCCCATCCATGCGGTTGCAAAAGATAGTTCTTTCTTTCTGCTGCATAGTATTCCATTAAGTAAATGTACCAGTTTCTTGATTCATTCATTTACTGATGGGCCCTTAGGCTATTTCCAATATTTGGCTATTGGAAATAGTGCTGCTATGAACATACGGGTGCATACATTATTTTGGATAAGTGTTTTGGGATTCTTAGGGTATATTCCCAGCAGTGTAATCACTGGGTCAAAAGGCAGTACCATTTAAACTTTTTCACAAAATTCTGTACTGTATTCCACAGTGGTTGCACCAGTCTGCATTCTCACTAATAGTGCACTATGGTTCCCTTTTCTCCACATGCTCGCCAGCACTTGTTTTTTGTTGATTTTATTAATGATAGACATTCTGAGAGGTGTGAGATGATATCTCATTGTGGTTTTAATTTGCATCTCTCTGATGGCTAGCGATGTTGATTGAGCTTCTTTTCATATGTCTATGGGCCATCTTTATGTCCTCCTTGGAGAAGTGTCTATTCAGGTCCTTTGCACATTTTATAATTGGATTGTTATTTTCCTGGTGTTGAGTCATATGAGGTCTTTATACATTTTGGAGATTAAACCCTTGTCTGATGCATCATTGGCAAATATGTTCTCCCACACAGTCGGTTCCCCTTTCATTTGATGACGGTTTCTTTAGTTGTGCAGAAGCATTTTAACTTGATGTACTCCCATTTAATTTTCCTTTATTTCCCCTGCCCTAGGAGATATATCAACAAAAATATTGCTATATAGGATATCTGAATTTTACTGCCTATGTTTTCTGCTATGAGTTTTATGGTATCATGACTTATATTTAGCTCTTTTACCCATTTTGACTTTATTCTGCTGTATGGTGTAAGTTGGTGGTCTAGTTTCACTTTTTTGAACATACAAGTCCAGTTCTCCTAACACCACTTGTTGAAGAGGCTGTTTTTACTCCATTTTATGCTCCTGCCCCCTTTGTCAAATATTAACTGACCACAGAAACATGGGGTTATTTCTGGGTTCTCTATTCTGTTCCATTGATCTTTGTGTCTGTTCTTATGCCGGTACAAGCCTGTTTTGATTACAGTGGTCTTGTAGCATAGTTTCACATCAAGTATTGTGATCCCTCCAACATTGTTCTTCTTTCTCAAGACAGCAGGTTATTCAGGGTCTTTTTAGTTCCATATAAATTTTGGGAGTATTTGTTCTAGATCACTGAAATATGCCATGGGCCCTCTGTGTATCCTGAACTTGCGTGACTTTTGCCCTCCCAAAGTTAGGGAAGTTTTCTGTCATCATTTTTTCAAACAGGTTTTCTAGCCCTTGCTCCTTTTCTTCCCCTTCTGGAATCCCTATGATGCAAATATTGTTACATTTCATTTGTCCTGCAGCCCCCTTAAACTATCTTTGTTCTTTTGAGTCTTTTTTTCATTTTGTTGCTCTGACTGGATGTTTTTTCCTTGTCTTCCACTCACTGTTTTGATCCTCTGCTTCATCTAGCCTGTTTTTAATTCCTTCTGGTGTATTCTTCATTTCAGATACTGTATTCTTCATTTCCTCCTTGTTCTTATTCATAGTTAGTTTCTATGTCCTTTTTCATGCTGATGTAGTTCCCACTAAGTTCCTTGCAGTTCTCACTTGAGTTTCTTCAGCATCCTTATAACCATTACTTTAAACTCTATGTCTGATTGCCTGCCTCAATTTCATTTAGCACTCTTTCCATGGATTCCTCCTTTCCTTTTGATTGGGGGTTGTTTCTTTTTTCTCCCCATTTTAGGCTACTTTTTGTTTCTGCATATTCGATCAATCTGCTTTGACTCCCTGTCCTCATTGGGTGGCCTTCTGTGGTAGGAGACCTATGGGACTGGGACTCAATGGTGCAGTCTCCTTGAACTTCTGAGCCAGGCATTCTAGGGAAGCTGTTTATGAGGGCTCTCTTGTTGTACTTGGGTTTTGGTTGTTGTTGGCTCATTCATTGGTTGGTTGTCCCTTCCAGCTGGCTGAGTGACCCCCATTATGTCTGCTATGCTGTTGTACAGGAGCTGACAGTACAAAAAAGAAACACACACACAAAAAAAACCACCCAGCAAACAAACCCCTCAGCTACCATGGTATCAGCAACAAATGAGCTAAGATTAATAAAGGTGGAAAGAGAGTAAGATTATACAAAAGGAAAAAAGAATATGAGGTGACTAACAGAAAGAAAAATGATTTTGAGTAGGTGGAAAGAGGAGAAATAATAACAGTAGGGAATAGAAACAAGGCAAAGAAAAGGAGAAAACAAAATTATAATGTAAATAAAATAGGGAGGGAATAGGGCAAAATGGAGTAAGAGAAGGGAAGAGTACAATATGAGATTTGAAAAAAAATTAGTGAAAAAAATAGGAACCAAATTGAAGAAAAACAATGATGGCAGTGATAGCCACGACAAATGAACAAAGATTAATAAAGGTGGAAAGAGAATAAGAATATTATAAGAAAGAAAAGGAAAAAAGATTGAGATGTCTAAAGGGAAAAAAATGATTTTGAGAGGACAGAGGGAGGAGAAATAATAATCGTTAAGGGTCAGAAACCAGGCTAAGGAAGGGAGAAAATAAAATTTAAAACAAAAATAAGATAGGGCAGGTGGAAGGCAAAATGGAGTAGGACAGGGGAACAGTAAAATATGAGATTTAAATTTTTAAAAATAGTGAACAACTAGGAAGAAAATTGAAGAAATGCAACAATAACCCCAATATCAATGATAACCAAGCAAATATTAATAAAGGTGTAATGAGAGTAAGAATATTATAAGAAAGAAAAAAAAATGCAAGGTGACTAATGGAAAGAAAGATGGGTTTAAGAGGATGAAGGGAGCAGATACAGAGAAATAGAAACAAGGCATAAAAAGGGAAAAAATAAAATTTAAAATGAAAATCAGAAAGAAAAGGATGAGGGCAAAATGGAGTAAGAGAAGGAAAGAGTAAAATATGAGATATGATATAAAACTAAAAAATAATAAAAATAAAAATATTTGTAAAAATAAAATAAAATAGTGAAATAATAGGAACAAAATAAAAGAATATTAAAAAGCTATGCAGGAGAAAAAAAATAACACAAATAATGAAAAAGGACAAGGTGGAATTCATCTCAGCAGAGTCTAGTGTTTGCCTACTGTCTTCTCCTTCTGGATCTGTCCCTGATAATGTTAGCTGGTGTCCCAGTCTAACTTTAGGCAGCCTGTTCAAGGGTACAAGCAATCCACAGTCTGTGACTGTCTTCTTCTGACTTGGCTGGTCCTCTCTGTTCTGCTCTGTTGGTTTTTCATCAGCACAAGGCCCAGTGGTGGTGCATCTAACACCCAACAACACTGTAGGTACTGCCCCCGCTTGCCTCTAGAGGGAGCTTCAGGTGCGATTGGGAGGGTGTGATTCCTGGTTCTCTCCTGGGATGAGCAGTTCAATCTTCAGGGAAGATTTGGGGGGGGGGGGGGAGGTTCCCCCGTCCCGTACCACATGTCTTGGTCTGTCCCAGATTATTTCCATTAATGTGTAGTTTCTGATGAATTAGCTGTCTGTTTCACGTGAGAGGCCAACCTGTGTAAAAGGGTTAGCTCTTTCCTGCTTGGCACTAATGGTAGCTCTGTGTGAGAGTTGAGGCTGGGCAGGGCCCTGAATACATCTTGCTGCACCAATTTCTAATCTCTCTGCTCTGTTGTTTTCAGTGAATTGGAGGGGCCAGCACAGCATCCAATAAAAGTTCATAAAGGTCTCCTTTAGAGATTCTCTCTTCTAAGCCTGGCCTTACTGTTCTGCAGAGTTTGTTATCCTGCAGATGGGAGTTGTACACACCTTCCCCTTCCCAGACGTTTGTACTCTAAGGTGTGAGTGGTCCTGCCTGGCTGTAAAGAATCTTAGGCGCTCAGGTCTTGCCTGTCAAGCTCCTAGCTCACTGCTCTCACAGGAGGTTCAGACCGAAACCCTCTGTTCTGCATGCAGCAACCCCCTTCACCACCTGTGCTGGGTGGGGCCCCCCAATCCCTTCATGGTGCAGCCTTCTACTCTCCCTGGCCAGCTGGACTCAGTGGTCACGAACCATGCTTTCAGTTTGGTCTCTTTGCTAGCAGGGTAGCTGCGTGTGCACATGGAGTCCCTGTTCAGTCATGCCTCAGCTCCCCTCTTTAAAAAAATTCCCTATGTGGTACCCACGCTACTGCACTAAGCCATGAACCAGCTCTCTGCACACCTCACCTGCCCAAAAGGCAAAAAGCCTCTCTTGGTCAGGGCTGGCCACAGCCTGCTGGTGCCTATGACAGCTTTAGGAAATAGAATTTCTCTCCTGAACTCTCCTGGTTGGCGTTGCTGCTATGGAGGTGCTGCAAGCTCTGTGTGTGTGTGCAGTCTGAGACTCCCACACTCCGTATATCCTCCCAAGTCTCTCTCGATTAGGGTTGGGGGTTCCCTATGTGGCACCAAGGCCCCTGCTCTGAGAGGGGTGGGAGTTACTAAGTTATATTTTCTGTCTGTTCTCTCCTCTGCTGCATGCCTCCTTGTGTAGGATATTTTCCCATCAACTTATAAAATCTCTTATCAGACAGTGCAGAGCATCCTCTGTACTCCTTGGTTTCAAAAATTCATAAGAGCAAAGGTTCCACTGACTGTTCAGGTCACTTGTCGGAAGATCAGCTGAAAATCCGTGCTGGGGCACAAGCAAGTGGGCTCAGCTTCCACCTACTCAGCTGCCATTTCTGCTTCCAAGTACGTTCTTAGTGGAAGTTTGAACCCCCTCTCTACCCACTCAGTATTACTTGCATACAGAAGAAATGTCAAAAGAGACTGATCAGGTTCAAGAAAGTTACAGGGTCAGATTTCTAGCAGGTGGAACATTAACAGGTCGGCTATAACTAGGGCTATACTAGGACAAATGTCCCACCTTTTAAAAACTGTACCATCTCTGACTGGTACTTAGATTATAAATTGTTGTACTTGTTACATGAGAAAGGAATGCTTCTAAGGGTTGTGGTATACTTGTATGTACTATTCACCCTCTGGACCTCTGAAAAAGTGGTTATTCATGAGAGGCTTCCCCTTCCCCTCTGGCAACCGTGAGTTTGTTCTCCATCTACAAGTACGTTTCTGTTTTTGGTTGTTTGGTCATTTGCTTTGCTTGTTCTTTTAGATTCCACATATAAGTGAAATCATACAGTATTTGTCTTTCTCTGTCAGGCTTATTTCATAATATCTTCTAGGTCCATCCATACTGCTCAAATGGAAAAATTTCATTCATTTTATGGATAAGTAATATTCCATTGTAGACACATATCGCATCTTCTTTATCTATCCATTTATCAGTGGACATTTAGGTTGCTTCCATATCTTAGGTTGCAGTGAACACAGGGGGTACATATATCTTCTTGAATTGGTGTTTTTGTTTTCTTCGGGTAAATATCCAAAAGTAGAATTACTGGATCATATGGTAGTTCTACTTTTAATTTTTTGAGGAACCTCCATACTATTTTCCAAAGTAGCTGCATGAATTTACATTCCCACCAACAATACATGAGGGTTCCCTTTTCTCCACATCTTTGCCAATACTTGTATTTTTGAAAACAGTCATTCTGCCAGGTGTGAGGTGATATCTCAGTGTGGTTTTGATTTACATTTCCCTGATGATCGCTGGTGATGTTGAACATCTTTTCGTGTACCTGTTGGCCACCTGGATGTCTTCTTTGGAAAATGTCTATTCCGGTCCTCTGACCATTTTTAATCAGATTGATTGCTTTCTGATACAGGTTTATATGAGTTTTTTTTATATATTTTGGATATTAACCCCTTATCAAATGTATCACTTGCAAATATCTTCTCCCATTCGGTAGGTTGCCTTTTCTAGATTTTATTATTTTTTTTAAATTTATTTTTAGAGAAAGGTGAAGGAAGGGAGAAAAAAAGGGAAAGAAAACATTGAAGAGAGAGAAACACCAGTTGGTTGCTTCTCATATGTACCCTGACTGGGGACCAAACCTGCGACCCAGCCACGTACCCTGACCGGGGATTGAACCAGTGACCTTTTGCTCTGTGGGATGATGCCCAACCCACTGAGCCCCACTGGTCAGGGCAGTAGGCTGACTTTTCATTTTGTTCATGGTTTCAATCACTGTACGAAAACTTTTTAGTTTGAGCCCCGGCTGGTGTAGCCAGTGGATTGAGCATCAGCCTACGAACTAAATGGTCACCGGTTCGATTCCGCAGTCAGGGCACATGCCTGGGTTGCCAGCCAGGTCCCCAGTAGGGGGCTCAGGAGAGGCAACCACACATTGATGTTTCTCTTCCTCTCTTTTTCCTTCCCTTCCCCTCTGTCTAAAAATAAAATAAATTTTTAAAAATCTTTAAAAACTTTTTAGTTTGATGCATCAGTTTAAATGGAAGAAAGTGTAAGCTATAGATCCTAAAAAAGATATCTACTCTTTACCCAGACATCAGAGTGAGATCCCTTGGCCCAGATGACAAGGGAAACAAAATAATTTGAGGAGAGAAGATGATTTATATATATTTTTTCCCTCTGGAAAAAAAATTAGAGGTAGTTTATCAGAATACAACTTTGTGAGATAAAGAGACAGACCTGATTTCAGAGGAAGATTCAAACTTAAATTTAATAAAGCCAGAAACTGTGATTTTTATATTGTTTACATTGTATTGTTTGAGTTATTACATAATTTCCATTTCTGGTATAACCTTGTCAGGTAAATTTGGTTGGGTAAGCAATCTTGCACAACATAATTCAATAAAAAAAAATACAGAGGAGAATTTATAGTATTATATTGGAATTCACATAATTAATCTCCCATCCTGTCCATTTAAAGGGCTTCTGGAGCAATATAGGCACTGAGGAACCAAATTACCCATCTCACTGGTCACAGGTAAAAATAGTGGGAAAGACTGAATAGGTGGCCCCAAGAAAACACATTTTGATACCCCACTCATCTCCTCTAAGGAAGACACAGTACTTAAAGTTAATCACTTGCCTATTATTAAATTTACTGGGTTAACAGTAAAAAAATAGAGGTCTATTGATCCTTAGTGAGGAGCTCATGTTTTGTTTTGGTTGGTTCAGGGGTTGTTTCTTTGTTTTTTATTCTCTCAATTATCTCATCAAGAATGGTTATTACTCTAAATTCACCATTGCCCTTACCTGAGCTTTCTATCCTCTGCTTAGAATGCCTTTTTTTTTCATAACTCCATTTTTTCTTAAAAATTAAAGCTCTGCAGCCACTTCTTCTACGAAGTCTTTCCTGACTCTGCCCTTCTTTACAGTCTTCCAAGGATATATATCTTTTTTCTTATATTTCTTTCTTTACATATATGACCCCCTCACTAGTTTAAACACTTCAGGAGGAGAGACTACTTCATGCCAGTAAATATAAGTCTCCTTTGGTTTTTAAATGATGAGCCATTATCTGATATAGTGCTAACAAAGAAAAAAAAACACTACCGGTTATAATTGTGAAACACCAAAAATGTAAGTTCATCCCAATTTGAGAAGTTAAAATATGAGAGGAAGGAATATGCATCTCAGAATCAAAATTCCACATGTCTTAACTTACTCTGTTCTTCAATATTAACAAAATGTCTAGGCATATAGAAAATGCATGTTAAATGTTTACAGAATAACAGAGTGAATAAATGAATTCAACCTAGGTTGGTGCTTTTCATCAATATGCATTTTTGGATTTATTAAAAAACAAAAGATTCTAATAATGAAAATTTTTAGATTTTTAAAATGTAGACCTTTGGATATAATTCACAAATACACTGGTTCTGCTTTTAGTTGAACAACTTAAAGCAACTAGAAAAAAACATTGTTTTCTAAATATAACTTATGAGTTCACATTAAAATACCGGGTGAGGCAAAAGTAGGTCTCAGTTATTCATATGGAAGATAATACAATAATTAATAAACATAATACAATAAATGCTGTGTTTTGCGTATTCAAAACTGTAAACCTACTTTTGCCGCACCCTGTAAAACTCACAATGTTAACTGCCTAGGTGAACAAACGTTATTATAATGGATAAAAAAAGAAACATGTTTTGTGGTATCCATTCTTGATAATGTGCACTAATAACAAGTATATAGATTATAAATAACCCAAAATAAAGAACATTTTAAAACTCACATATTTGTTTTTGAAGTATATTCATATATTCATATTGTGAATAGATAAACACAAACACAGACTGTCAAGACCAGAGGTAGATATTAATAAATTACCAGCACTTGCTTAATTTTAGAAAACAAACTGGTTCTTATTCTTGGATTAAATTTATAAGGAGAAGGTATCCTATCAAAAGATGAAAAGTTCAGAAAGACGAAAATATTTTTAAGTTTAATATAAGTGAAATGTTTGTCAGTTAAGTTGCTTTGTTATTTATTTAAGATGATGATGAAATTTAGATATCACTGCAAGACACAAGTGGTATAAAGGAGTGGAAAAACTAAAATTCTGCAACGTAAATTTGGAAATCTAGCTTCCTTTCCTTTAGTTTTTCTATGTTCTCTAGAAAGAGGACATAGAAAAAAGATAAAAGTAGCTACCCCTTACTGAGCTATATGCTTTACATACATTATTTCTAAATTCCAATAACCTACAGAGTAGATATTAATACCATAATTTTATACCTGAGTACACTGAAGCTATAAAAGATTAAATAACTTATCCAAGGTTACAAAGCCAGCAGGAGTAAAATCACCTCTCAAGTCTGACTCATGGTTCTAATAGGTGTTTGGTTGGGCATCATCCCTCAAAACGAAAGGTCGTGGGGTTGATTCTCAGTCAGGGCGCATACAATACCTGGGCTGTGGATTTGAACCCTGGAAGGGGTGCATACTAGAGGCAACCAATAGCTGTTTCTCTCTCAGACTTATATATAAGTAGCTTTTTGGTCCAAAGAAGAAAGCTCATGAAAAACTGGGAACTCTCCCCTGTGACCAGACAGAAAAGAACCAGTAAAATGAAGACAGCATTATCTCAATTTACACAAAGAGGCAGGAAGGTTGCTTTGAGAAAAAATCTTCAAAAATCTAGGAACTGATAAATTCTGGGATTCCATTTTGTAATGTCTAACAGCAGTCAATTTTCAGGCCCATAAGCTTTTGGCCTAAAAATGTACAATAATTAAAGACTACCTTTACTAATCAAATACGTACCTAACTTACAGGTTTCCCACTCCAGAAGGCAGATTAAAAACGTCTCTATGATTCTGTAATTTCAAAATATTTCTTTTCATCTTTGTCGCTAAGAGAAGTGGTTATTGCACAGGAGTTAAAGGCGAAGACCATGAAGAAGACAAGATTAAATAAAATCCCAACTTCTTAGCTATATAACCTTGAGCAAGTTACTTAATCTGTCTTACTTTCTTTATCTGTAAAATAGGGTTATTAATATCTGACTCACAATTATTGTAATTAGTAAATGAAATAATGTGTATAAAACATTCCACATAATATCTGGTATACAGTAAGAGCCCAATAAGTATGTTAGGGTAATGTATTTTGATGACTTCTCTGTTTTGGGGGGATATTTTATATTAAGCAAAAACTTTAAATTTTTTTATTGACTGTGTAAGGAAATGAAAGGTATTAAAATTTCCATTCAAAGTGTCAGGACACTTTTCAGTGTCAGGACAATTTACCAAAAAACTTTCAAAAAAACCCTAGATTTTACAAGAAAAGACAGACTTTAGTCCTTTGAAATTCACTAGCTTTTCTGCACATAACGTGCAAGCACATTTAAAATGCAAGGCAGAGCATAACATTTTTAATATTATTGCTATAGTAATAGAGCTATTTCTACAGACAAGAATCAATTTCATCATTAACCACTGAGGGGAGCTGCAACCTAAAAAAAAAGGTTTATATAGAATTTCAACGTTATTTTTAAACTTTCTCACACATCATAATATTTGTTCATAAACTCATTAAAATATATTTTAAATTAATTTGATGAGCATACCTGAATTCTCTTTTGGAGGCCTTGCGAGTGAAGAAGGCGGTTCATGTCCACATAATAAAATGAGCGATCCTTACCCATATCTCCTCTGCTTGTGCCCCATAGTACTTATCTAACATGTTTGATCTCTCTCTCTCCTCTCTCTCTCTCTCTCTCTCTCTCTCTCTCTCTCTCACACACACACACACACACACATACATACACACACACACACACACACACACACACACACAGAGGAATGTAAGTCCCATGAGGAAGAGGCTTTTTTGTGTTTTATACACCACTCTATTTCAAGTACCTAGGACAGGAACCAGCACAAAATACACACATAGTGAATTAATTGCTACTGAATGAGTAAATAAATAAATGAACTAAATACTGGTTCATTTATTTGAAAGGTTAAAAAACATTAGATAATGTCAACTATAGTAGTCCCTCTTGCCAACAGTTCATTTTCCAAGGTTTTAGCTACCCATGGTCAACTGTGGCCCAAAAATATTAAATGGAAAATTTCAGAAATAAACTATTCATAACTTTTCAATTACATGCCCTTCTGAGTACTGTGATGAAATTTTACGCTGTCCCACCCTATCCAGCCAGGGCATCCCCTTCTCCAGAGTACAGACTATCACCCATTAGTCATTTAGTAGCCGTCTACGTTATCAGATTGACTGTGGAGGTATTGCAAAGTTTGTGTTCAAGTAACTCTTTTGCTTAATAATGGCCCTGAAGTGCAAGAGTGGTGATGCTAGCTATTCAGATATGACAAAGAGCTGTAAAGTGCTTCTTCCTTTAAGTGAAAAGGTCAAAGTTCTTTTAAAAAAAATCACGTGCTGAGACTGCTAAAATCTACAGAAAGAATGAATCTTCTTTCCATGAAATTGCCTAATTTATAAACTAAACTTTATCTTGGGTGTGTACATACAGTGTTCCATACTGTATGCAGTTTCAGGCATCCACTAGGGGTCCTGTAAAGTATCTCCTGTGGATAAGGAAAGACTACTGTAAAGCAAACTGCTACTACCTGAAAAATGTAATGTCTATGTATATTGAATTTTGGTTTAAAAGAAAATATCTAAGAGCAGTTATTTTATCCTGTAGAGTATATGAACAAATCTCATGAAAATGACTTGTTTAATACACATTTATAGTAGAATCCCTCTTAAATGATGTGAATGGCACAGGGAGTTGGTCAATTAAATGAAGAATTATGAATACTGATACACATTTTATTTTTGTTCAATACATATTGTTTCATTCATCAGTTTTCATGGCTCATTCTTTGAGGACAACTTTGCTGATTGTCAATTTTTTTGTATAATCAACTCATATCATTAGTGCATTTCAATATCTTTTAAATGAAATGAATACTTAAGGGCAATAGAGGAGCAATCTGAATAAAAACATTATCCAGATTTTTATAAATTTGCCCCAATTTTTTACAGTTGTATATCCACCAATTTCAGTTTTTAACAACTTAGTTTTATCAACTCTTTCTAAAGCATTTAACAGTTTTTGTGAAATAATTCTTCAAACTGATATTTCATTGGCCTATGAAATATCTAATTATATAATTAAAATAACAGGTCAGCAGCCTTATGGGAGGTCTTGTAAGGGACAAACCCAATTTACATCTTACTTCGGAGAGCCGAAATGTGTAGGAGTATGTCAGAGAGTAGCCTACTAACCATGTGGGGTTAAAACCAGAATGTTTTATAGGTAGAACAAGAAGTATGAGAGTTAATCTATGTAAATTAAGTAGAGGTTGATCAGAAGAGCTTCTACGTAATGGCATATGGATCCTTCACATACTCTCACTGCCACTAGAGACTGCTTTTTAATTTTTTCTTCAATACTGTTGATGAATACTTATGTAATCTATCTCAAACTCAATCTCTCTCCCCGACCTCGCCCTGCTCCCCTTTTATAGGCATTTATTTGATGAGGAATTTACTCCCAGGCCATAAGTTTTTGTTTCTTCAGTTTCTTCTGGGATACCTTTTTCTTCTGTGCAGCTTCATCTTCTGGTTTATGACCAATCTGCTCTTTTGCAGTTGGACCCTCTCCCTGTGGCAGGCAGAGATCATGTATAGGTTAATCTGCCCATGAGCTCTGGAAGTTCTGCACTGCATCTTGGGAGCGTTCACCTGGATGTGCTCAATGACCAGAGAATCTATATCTAAGCCCTTAAGGTCAGCACTACTCTCTGCATTTTTAAACATGTGCAGCAAAAATTCAGCACATTTTTTGGGCCACCAACCCTGTGTCCAGCTCCACTGTTTGGCATGGGCACACCTACCAACTCCAACAGCTATGCACACCCTTGATGGTCTGGGCAGTTTCATGAGTGTTGTTAAATTGAACACAAGGATTTAAATATCTTGGTTTGCATGATTTTGTGGGTTTTCTGGGTCAGGTGCGGAGAGAACCATTTTCAAAGGTCACCTCAGGCTGCTTACAGAAAGAACAATAATTCCTCTCTTAAAAATAATAACCCCTACAGGATTTCTAACAGTTAATTGAGTTTAACTATAATCATTCACCTCTTTCAACAAATATATATTGAGTACCTACTACACAAAAGACATTAAATTTTTTTTTTAATTGTGGTATATATGGAGATAAAGGGATCAGAACCCTGTTAAATTTACTTATCCAAGCAGAGGTCCTATTAACACCTTAGAAAATTGACCTAGATTTTCCAGAGCAGATAAAAAGATTTAACACCTGGATAGGAAAGAAAAACACTATTCTTAAAACTCATCTATTCCTCTCACTATATAGGACTTTGGACAGAAGGAAATTAAGTTGGAACTGACCAATTCTGGTCTATTTTCCAGGTGAGAATACACTACTTTCCTTTTTTGTTTTGTTTTAGGTTTTATTATACAACCTCATTCTTTGAGATTAGATAGATCACAATTTGTGGTACCTATTCTAAAGTATGTAAATTAGTATATCCTCTTTTAATATATTTTAAATGCTTTAGTTACAAGGTGTATTCATGCTCTTTCCTGTGCACTAAGAATACAGCAATTTTGTAATACTTCTGAAATCTGGTAGCTGTATATAATGTAAATAAATATGGTAAGGGATGTATTTGATATTTAACTCTCTTTAACCTCTTTTTAAAAATAAATGTAATGCTAGTAAAATTGGTCAAATGCCATAATTGCTCTTAAGAAAAAAACCTCCTGTAAAAACAGACATAAGCCAACAATAATAAAATGATAAGAAATTCATCCAATAAATATTATTTTCTTGCATTTGGGTTCCTAGCAAGCATTATTAATTACTGTCATGATAACTGATACATTAAAAAACAGCCTCCCTTCCACATTCTGATTAATTTTAATTTTCTTTAAATTAGCTCTTCAATACCTAGATTCCCCTAAGTTTTGGCTACCTCTTAAAAGATTGGGGTGTGTGCGTGCGTAGTGCGTGTGTATTTTATACCTATGGCTGAGAAACTAGGTTTCTACTACACAAAAGCTAATATCTTCCTTAACATGAAAAGTGAGTTTATACCACAATTCAGTTTTTCCTTTTTTAAAATAAATTAACACTATAGTTGACACATAATATTATGATGAAAACATGTTATCAACATTTACATACCTTACAAAGTGATCACTGAAATCTAGTAACCATCTGTCACCACACAAAGGTTATTAAGATACTACTGACTATATTCCCTATGCTGTACATTACAGGCCCCGTGAGTTATTTTATAACTGGGGAGTTTGCACCTCTTACTTCCTTTCATCTTTTTCACCCACATAATTTAATTTTTTTTTAAATCTGGCATAGGAAATAACTATTACAGAAACAAGGAACAGGAGAAAGGAACTGTTGTGCTCAAAAATTCAGAATAGGAAACTCACTACAATACTCATATTCCATTCCAGATTTAAAAGCATATAGAAAATACAAATATTGATACGGATTTTTTAAAGAAAGATGTAAATTAAGGATATATGGATTTATTACAAAATGCTATACTAATTATTTTAAGTATTTCATTCTTCATGAACTTGAAAATTAAGAATTTGTCTACAAAAAGGTAATTTCAAAAAGTTTATAAAGATATTTCTATCAACTAAAACAAAGTCAGAAACCTACAAAAGACCTCTGAGATCAGTCAGCAGAAAACCTTCATTTTATAGGTGAAGAAACTGATTCCTAGAAAATAATCTACTCAAATCAAGGTCACCAGCTTTGAGGATACAAAATTGAGATTTATATTCAATTATAACCCAATCAAAAGTTCATGTTTTCTCTATACTATGAGAGGAAAAAAAATGTATTTCTTTCAAACAAGAATATGAGGCAGAGAAACAAAGAGGTAGAAAATCTTTCAGTTATTAAAAAGCACAATGATGGCTGAGCTCTCCACAAGTCCAATGCTTTATCCACTACATACCTCAGAGTAAGGTCTTCAAAATCATTGGATGGCATAGTAACATTTAAACTTAGTTAAATTTAAATAATAGTTAAAAGTCATCTATATTTTGTTTATTGGATATTTATAAAGCTTATTAATAAACATTTGTAGAGAAGGAATGGTAATATATTTCATTTTTCATTTTCCTCCTATGGCCATTCTCTTACCGCACAGTTACATTTCTAGCAACTTCAACCATTTGAGTAAGAAATACGCAAATGAGCAAAATAAGCTTCTGAGCTTAAATAAATATATTTTTCATTAAAAGGGTATCCAAACATACTTTTTGACCTGAAAACCACATATCTCAAAAAGAAAAGGATAATTCAAAATATACCCCTTTATCTCATGGTCCATTTAAAATCTTACTGTTTCATTTTAAATTTTAATACTTCTCTATTAACCTTTAAAATACCTTTGTAAAATTTATAACACAGATTTTAATAAAGAATTTTTCTTAAAATCCTATAGATTTGAAAGCCTTCTGCATTCAAACCTAACCCATATCATATAGCTTTTTTTTTTTTTCACTTCCACCTTTCAGTAGGTTAGTTAGTTCATAATCTATCTTTTGGAAATTTGGAACAGGTATACTTCTATCCTAAGATTAATTGTGTAGTAATAACACCTTTCCCAACAAATGTGAAGTTAATTCTTACATATTTTTACTATTAATTACAACCCAAATTTAATTTGCTAATTTTTTAATACATCAAGTTAATTAACAGACTTCAGATGTACAGCACGACCATGAGAATTGAAAACCAAAGAACATTCATTGGGGAAAAGCTCCTGATGTGAGAATGAAAGCTAGCTTTTGAAGTTGTAACTAATTACCCAAAGTCCATATTTGTTTTAAAATTTCAGTGGCTATTCCAAGTATAATGTTCAGGTCTATCACTAGAGGAAAGCGAGAGGGTTGTTAACATGTGTGAGCTTGTAACATGACATTGGCTTGATATGCAGCCATCAGAGCTCCACCTGCTGTGTTTGGACCTGATCTCCTTCCCAAGCTTCTCAGATCCTTCAGACTAAAAATGGACCAGTTACTGCTGGAAAAAGTGTAAGAATCCTTTTATCACTGAGATACAAAAAAAAAGTCACACAATATGCTGACTGGGGAAGGAAGAATACACTGTGAAGGATGTTATAAATCTGTTATACATATATTTTAGAACTTTAATGGAGATTACAAAAATGATGATGACAATTGTAAAAACTAATACTCATTAACGTTATTTAATCCTCACAACAACCACATTTATGCCTGAGAAGATAAGAAACTAACCTGATCAGAGCGCTTGTAAGTGAAAAGAGCTAGAGATTGAAATCACATCTATCTGACTCCAGATTTTATTTACACTCTTAATTTACTATATTTTCATTTCCTATCTTCCTAATCCCCATTCAAAAACATTTACTGAACATCTACCATACCCACCTGCTAGTCACCTGAAATTCCACAATATGTAAATTAAAGATGACTATTCAAGCACCAATCTACAATCCCTCAACTCAAACAAAAAGTTAAAGCATGCGCTTTATTTTAAAAAGATTTCAAAGATCACTCATGATTTCATTCAACACATGTGTAAATGAGAATCTGCTATGTGAGAAGCATCATGCTAGATGCCGAACAGATAAAAAGAGGTATAAGACATCATCTTTCCCTCAAGCCCCAAAAAGTATATATATAATTCAGTACTGAAGAGTATTTTTACTTTTATAGTTTAAAGAAAAGTACTCCTGACAAACAATTCTGCTATCGGTTATTGTTTCATTAAAAATTCCTAAAAGCTATGAATCACTAATTTTATAAGGCAACATTTCTCTTATTACCAAAATTCCAGTGTACCTTAGTAATGTATACAGTCAAAAATGTGAAAGGTGACAGAATTTGCCATTAGCTTACATTTTCGATGACAAATGTCCACTCTTTATCTTCAAATTCCTCTGCATGAGGATCCTGTAATAAATGCAAAATTATAAAGTTGATATACATTTCTTTAATCCAATCAATCAATAAAATGAAGACAGCCTTGCTTTTAGCTTTACCAACTTTTAAAAAGGGAGAGGCAGAATGGCCTGCTCTTACAAAACTTCCATAATTTCACTAAATTTAAAGCACTATTTTTATATTGTGGAATTCTCTATTTTACTTATATTGATGCATATCATCTTCCAGGATTGCACAGATGACAAGATAAAAAGAAACCCGATCAGAGAAAGGTAACTTAGTGAGTGAACTATTAAGAAGCACTTGATTTAGAATATTAGATTCTTATGTAAAGCCTTGTCCTCATTTTTATACATACAAGTAGTTTTAAACCAAAATTCCCACTTGAGGCAAGGTTTTCTTCTATGCAGAGATTATGTAAACATCTGGGATTTCAAAGCACTTCAAAGGACTTCATAATCTATATTAAATGGCAAATTGGTATGGCTGTTGATACCCCCCAAATCCCTCCACTCATTAACCCTGAAAATGCCTCAAACCTGAGAAAGAGAATGGATCCTACACCAAATACCCCCTTTAAAAAATGATGCACATTTTTTGCATTTATTTGACAAATATTTATTAGGTACTTATTATATAAGGGAGTATAGAGGTGCTATTTGAATGCAAACATAGTTGTCTTTGCCTTCAAAGACATAAAAAACTACTCTAAATAAATGTGTAATGAATGAAATACATGGCTTCGCCAAATTCTGGACAACAACATACCACTTTTATACAGGAATGAACAGGGAAAGCTTTATGAGAGAGAAAGCATCTGGGCCAGGAGGGATGGAATAGGACTTCTCCAGATATTAGAATAGGTAAAGGCAGCTGAGTATAACACATAAAAACAAAGCAAGGTGGAGTCATATATGCAGTTAAGTTACTTAAATTCAATCCCATGGGTAAGAGAAAGGGGAGGGAAGGATGTATTGAAGTGAGAGAATATTTAAATAGAGCAGGCTTTTGGGTCAACATCCCAATCTAAGAGTGAGTGTATACAAATGGAAAACGGGCTCCGCTATTCCCCTACTGCGTCTCAGGTCCCACATGTTGCTCCTAGGAAAGCATTTTATTCATGAATGATTCCACTTTAGTCTATTATTAATCTTCTGTTTCTATTTCCACAGCCTAGTTTGGGTTCTTATCACTTTGTGCCTTGATAAAAGCAACTGCAGCATTCATTCTCAGTCTCTGCCCTCCGATCAATCTTGTACACAGATTAATTTTCCCAAGCCACAGTTCTGGCCATGCTAGTACCAATTCAAATTTCTTTAATGATTCCTACATACCTATGGGATAAATTCAAAACTTCTTAGTTTTATTTCTCTGTATCTGTTAACTTTTTTTTTTAACTGTAACAGCATTGGTAGTGACTGATTCCAAGCTAATTGGACTGATTAAGGCAACTATTTCTATGAGTAAATTCACACAATAGGATAAAAACCTGTCAAAAAGGAGTTTCTTTGGTGGTGATTCGCAGGGGGAGGGAGGACAGATAAAAGGGAACAAAAGGTGGAGAACTGTACTTGAAACTTGTTACCCCAGCCTGGCCCTGCCCATGAACTAGGTTTATGGGGAGAAAATAGTATAAATAAAGCTTGAAGAAGCTTTACCATGAGGAATTTAGGGCACAAACAGTGGTACTTTAGAGACCAAGTGATAAAGTGTGACACAAAGCTAAGGAGACATTTTACCACCCTTCCTGCCTGCCCTGCCCCCTCATTTTGTTGAGGAATGCAGTACAGCTATAGCACAGCTAGTACAATTAATAATAATAACAGTAATACAGCCCTGGCTGGTGTGGCTCAGTGGACTGAGTACCGGCCTGAGAACTGAATGGTCACTGGTTCGATTCCCACTCAGGGCACATGCCTGGGTTGCAGGCCAGATCCCCAGTTGGGGGCATGGGAGATGCAACTGTTTCCACACAATGATGATTCTCTCCCTCTCTGCCTCTTTCCCTTCCCCTCTCTCTAAAAATAAATAAATAAAATCTTTAAAAAAAATAATAACAGCAATACAAAATACTGAGTACACATTCTGCCCCAGTTACTGTGCTATTTTAATTATCATAAGAACTTATAAAGTAGGTACTATTTTCATTCCCATTTAACAGAATGCAACACAGAGACTTGGAAGATGTGCTGTCCCACAGTCAATGACTAATAGGTATTAAAACTATGTTACGGTTTTGGGTCTGCCTTACTTTTAGCCACACTGTTGGTTCCGTTTTCCCACCACATCCCCAGGAGCTAGAACCGTACCAGCCACACAGTAGATTCTCAAGAATATTTAATGAATGGATTAATAAAATATATCTTATATATTAACAAATATTGAACAGTGCCTTACATAGCACACATTAATTCTCAAAGCATATGAAACATTATTTTTAAATACCAATGGTGTATTATTTTTAAAAGAACAACTTCAATAGGACCAAGGGATGATATGATAGGGCAAAGTCAGTAAAAACATGTAAAAGAGCAACAATAATGTTCATTTTCAAGACACTTCAAAATGGAATACCTACACAAGTAACTATATTATTTACTAGACAAAAATATTTGTAGTAAAGATTGTTTTCAGCTTAAATCACTTAAAAGTCTTTTTCATATGCTACTTTCTACCCTATAGAGCAGCAATTTTCAGCCGGTGTGCTGCAAGAATCTGTAAAACACTCAGTACCTGACTAGTCAAGGTCACTGATCTCTTTTCCCTTAGGTTCTCAAATTTAAAAAAACAAAATGACAACAGCCAACACAACAATAGCTGTCCAATGTGAATGAATCAAAATTATACATATATTTTTGTCAGACTGACAAAATATGTATTTTTTGGTGTGCCTCAGAATTGTAGTAATTAGTTTGTGTATGCCATGAGATGAAAAAGGTTGACAATCGCTGCTTTAAAGTCTCCTTTCCTACCACTGCAGTAAGAAGAAAAACTGAAAACAGCTTAAAGAGTCTTTTTCCTTCTCAAAACCCTAAAAGGCTTTTTATTCATTTACTAGAAACATCTATTTTCAATCTAATTCAAATTTCAAAAATAAGCATGCAGGCTGAAGAAATTAATTGCCAGTTAAATCACAGAAAAATAAAATATGGATAATTTCTTTAAAATGGACCTTGTGTATGAGCACGCCTCTGTGAATATTATACTTCAGACCAAAAGGGTTTAAAGTAGTCCTTTCCTATTTGCAAGTTTCAAGATTAAGTGAATTGTGAAGATTTTATTAAATAAAGTAAAAAGGGGGGGAAATATGAAAAGTTTTCCACTTGAATATTTTCAATGATGTTCAAAAACAAATTTTTATTTTGTTTGTTCAAAAACAAACAAACAACTTTTTTGTTTGTTCAAAAACAACTTTTTATTGCCTTGTTTTTGCATGTTTTACTTTTCTCTTTTCTATTATCATTTGCTGGGATGGGGAAGTCAGGACGATAAAAAAATGCTGGTTGAAAATATTCTTTAAATATTTTAAATGGTCACAAGGTTGCCTCAACACAAGTGATACAGTAAACCAGGGAGGAAGGAGTACTTTGGTTGTTTTTTTTCTACAGACTACAACACTCAAAGTTATAAAAGTTCAGTGATAAGGATATGCTGAACATTCTCATCGGTACTTGAAAACAACACTTATCTCCTAATCTTCCAAGTAACATATTTCAACAGCCACTTTCAGTGCGGAATCACTCAGAGATATCTTTTCCCCAAACACATGGTTTTTAACTCTATTCTAACCCCATTTTTCTCTATCATCCTGTTTTTTAAAAGTTCTATAACTATATCCATTCATTTGCTTTACCAACATAAACAACAGACTAAATCAAAACACTCAAGAAATTACTTAAAGAATAATTCTTCTTCAAGAATATCAGAGATCTTTTATTGCAATCTATATTCACAGTCATTTTTTATTACAGAATAGGCAGTAAAACGTAAAATAAAGAACAAGGCTAAATCACAGTGTGTCTGAACAAGTTACCTTCTTTTCTAGTCTCAGTTGCCTTAACAGTATAATGGAAATAATCATAGAACCTAGGGTTGCTGTGAGAATTAAATGAAATACTCCAAAGGTCTCACAGTAAACTTCTAAGCTTACTTGTATTATTCTAGTAGGAAAAATATGGATTAGAGGGGTTTAATAACAGGCTTTTAAGACAGCCAGCTGAAAGGCAATAAGATGGTTCTGGTACTCCCGCAAAAAAATGGAACGGTAGCTACTGTCTCACCCTTTATTCTTCCCTAGGCAAACCAAGTATGGTGTATATATGATAAGCACAATCAAGTAATGTTATAATGCCAGTAACAGTAATATCAAAACTATAAAATATACATAAAGTGTTAAGAATATTTTGTAAAA
The DNA here is from genome assembly GCA_004026545.1 of Mormoops blainvillei. Classification (NCBI taxonomy): domain Eukaryota; kingdom Metazoa; phylum Chordata; class Mammalia; order Chiroptera; family Mormoopidae; genus Mormoops; species Mormoops blainvillei. Next base: position 121,803 of record PVJD01001163.1, read on the forward strand.
CAGAATACATGAAACAGAGCATTTAAAAGTAGTATTCCATTCATTGGTTAGTACATTAACATTCATCGTATTGTTTTGTTCTAATGACCTATGCAGTAGTTCTTGAATGAATGAATTAATATAACTGATCACAAAATCAAAAGCAACTTTTTTACACAGAGATTTCATACTCTAAACCATATAACACTGCTGTACTTAAATTTAATGTCCTTAAATACTTAATGGACTTTCACAAATTTTATGTAACCAAATTATGCTTAATGAGATGTCCTTCTTCCTCCTGTCTTTCTGCAAAAGTAACTTCAATATAATTGGAATGATTGAAAGAAACAATGCATTCATTTTCTAATTTTACCATTTTTCAAAGAGGCTAAAACTGAAACACAGTTGTCCTCACCATTTTTTTGGAGTAGGTAAGGAGTTGGTTAGGAAAGTAAATATCCTATTGCTTAATCCCATGTGCAAAAAATATATTACAGTGATTCAAGAAATATGGAAGACTTTTAAGGAAAAAAACATGCATATGAATCAGGATGGTAGGTATAATACACCTATGTTTTTTTAATTTACACTTTGAATTTACAACTAGAATTTTGCTTTTAAGCTATAGTATTTACAAAATATTCACATCAATAAAATATTTACCAAACATCAATTTAAAACTTTCTTCTAACATCACTAACATATCAAATGCTAATTTTAAAACATATCTTGTTATTAGTCAAACAAGGCTAACAAAATGAGGCTCAGAACTAAGAATCCCATAAACCTCAACTTTTGATAGAAAAAGCACTTTAAAGTTTCCCATGGATAGAACATAGAAACTAGTAAAAGAAGTATCCCAACTAATCTTAATTATACCAAGTTCAAAAGAACTACAAAATTATTCTGATTTTATAGACCATGAAATACTGACACCTTTGTATTGTTAATAAATTGCTATACCCCTAAAATAATGAACAGTAAGGCACCAGGTTGGACCCAAATATATAGAACAATGAATACTGAAATATTCTATCACTTAGAACCATGATTTTCAATAAATTATTTAACTGACAAAAATGAAACTTACCTTAAAAAGTGTCACAGTGATTTCAATGTTTTCAGGAACAGGCCACACTACAACACCACGGTATGGATTTTTTATTCCAGGTTGCCAGCTGTGAGCCTACAAGGATAAAAATAATGGCTTCAATGTGAAGTACAGAAAATGCAATGTTAATAATTTACAAAAACATATTGATCCTAACTTAACTACCCATTAGCTCTGTACTCTTCCTGAAACAAAAATAACTAGTCAAATAAAACTTTTCAAGCATCAAACTTGGGCCATGACAGTTATATCACATGATAGCTACAGATGACATCGTTAAACAAACCTTCACCCTCCCACCCACACACAAAAGAAGATGCAAAATTGAGGTGTTTCATACTTTCAAAAGCTACTACTTGTGACTGGATAAAAATTTTATTAGGAGATGTATTTTAAAAATTATTTTTGTGATCAGAGAATTTAAAGGCAAAGTCATTTGTCAAAAGGAAAAGCAGAGCAGGGTTGGGGGGATGGGATGGGTGGAGGAGGGCAAAGGAGGAAAAATTGAGACAACTGTAATAGAAGAACAATAAAAATGGTTACAAATAGGAAAAACAAAAGAACAAAGTAATTGTATGCTTTGCATTTAAGTTCATTTCCCATTTTACTGTCAAAGTTTATTTGAGACAGGTAAAAAAAGAAAGCAGTTTTAGAGTTAATATTTCTAGAACTTATAATTTTAAAGATTTTTTTCCCTTGTAAATCTTTGTTATCAAGGCTCCCTAAGGGATCCCCCCAAATTTGGGAGTTATCACATAGTTCTTCCTTTATGGTGGCATTTCCAGCCAAAGCTGATGGAAGATTAGGTATGCCATGACATCTCAACTAAGTCTTCATCTCTATGGGCTGCAGGATTGTCCACGGACATTCCATGAAGGTGATAATAAAAGCTAACATCTTACAGAGCACTTTCTTTATGTTAATCCATGTTTGGAATGTACTTATGTTTAACTCACTTAATCTGCCTAAGAACCCTATGAGGCAACTACCATTCATTCATTCACTCACTCATTCAGCTGACACTATCTGTCAAGCACCGTCAAGGCACTGAGGTTGTAAAAAAAACAATCTGCTTTAGTGGAATTTACAGTATAGTATGAAGAGAGAGACAAACAAAGTAATTAAGTAAAACATATAGTATGTTAAGCAGAAGTAAGTGCTATGGAGAAAAATAGACGTAGAGAAGATGGAAGGAGCAAGAAAAAGCAACAATTGTCAATAGCGTAGTTAGAGAAAGTATCATTGAGAAGGTAACACTTAAGAGAAGGCCGTAAAAAGGTGAAAGAATCAGATATGCAAATATGAGAAGAGCTTTCCAGGAAGGTGGTACAGCAACTGCAAAGTGCTGAGGCAGTTAGATCACAAGGAGGCCAATGCGGCTAGGGTAAAGTCATCAAAGTGGAGAGCAGTAGGAAGCAAGGTCAGAGAAATAATGGAGGGACCAGTCATAAAATGATCTGGGAGGCCATTGCAAAGATTTTGGCTTGCAATTTGAGGTGAAGGGAGCCACGAGAAGGTTTTAAGCAGAGAAAGATGATCTAAATTATGGTTTAAGAGATTCAATCCAGTTAATGTATCAAGAATAGGCTCCAGACATAAGAAACAGGGAAGACCAAGAAAGACGCTTCTGCAATAGAGCGGGGGAGAGCTGACAGTGACGTGGCTTGGGTGGTAGAAAAGATGGTAGAAACCGGCTACATTCTGAAAATACTTTATATTTTCAAAACAGAATCAACAAGATTTGCTGTCTGGTTGTATGGGAGAATGAAGATAGACAAGACTATCCTAAGGCCTTTGCCCTGGAGCAAGTAGAAGAAAGAAATGCCTATTAACAAATAAGCAAAACTGCAGGACAAGCAAATTGAGGAAGATAGGGAACTGAATTTTACACACATTAAATCTGAGTTACCTATTAGATATTCAAGTAGAGATGTTCAAATAGGCACTAGATATATTTTCCTGGAGTTATAAATTTGGGAATCATTAACACAGGTGATACTTAAAGCTTAAGAGTAGATGTGATACCAAAGAAGTGAGTACAGATAAAAAATATGAAGGCTCAAGCACTGAACCTTGGAGCACAATATTAACAGGTCAAGGAAATGAGAAGGAATCCGTAAAGGAAGATCAGTAAAGCAGAAAGAAAATCAGAGAACAGAGTAACTGTTGGTATCCTGAAAGTCTAGTGAAGAAAATATTTCAAAGAGAAAGGAACAATCACCCATGCCAAATGTTACTGGTAGATAAAATAGGGTGAGGCCTGAAGAATAACTACTGGATTTAACAAAGTAGAGCTATTATTGACTTCACAAGAGCAGTAGAGTGATGAGGGAAATGCCTGGGTTCAAGAAAGAATAGGAGGAAAGAAACTAGATAGCGAGTAAACTCAACTCCTATGAGGTGTTTTGCTGAAAGAGAAGAAACTGGTTGTGCTGGTGAGAGAAATAGTATCAGAGAGAATTTTTTAATAAGAGGAAAATATTTATATCGTCATGGGAAAGATCCATTTAAGAAGGAAAATTTAATGATGCAGAAGAGAAATAATTGCTAGAGTAATGTCCTTTTTATTGAATTTATTGGAGTGACACAGGTTAAGAAAATTATACAGGTTTCAGGTGAAAATTCTACAACACATCATCTGTGCACTGTATTGTGTGTTCACCACTCCAAGTCAAGCCTCCTTCCATCACCATTTATCCCCCCTAAACCTTCCCCTACTCCCCTTAGAATAATGTCCTTAACAGTACAAAAGGAGACGGACTGGCCTTTGCTGGCAGCACAGACCATTCATTCTTCCACAGCAGAGAAGTTAGAGTATGTGAGTGCAGATGCATGTGACAGAGCAGATTTAACAGACAAGGATACCAAGGCACAGCCTTGCCCAAGATCACACAGCAAGTAAGAGGCAGAAATTGGATTTGAATGCAGGAAATTGAACTGAGAAGGAGGGATCAAGATCACATAAATTTATGTCCATGCAAATCTTACCAGGTCTTACTAGTTAAAATACCAGCAGAAGATATAGGGTTAGTAGCATTCTCCCACTCCAACTTAAAAATTGTCAATAATTCTTCTTCTATTCTCTCCCCATTGCCCCAATCACAAAACTTCAGGTGAGGAAAGGGGAAGTAGACCCACCACATTAGTACACCATAGCCAAAGGTAAAAAAAAAACCCTGAGTTTTGTTGAATAAAAAACATCTCCAGAGATTCCTCTATTCATTCCCCTGCCTATTTCCATGCTTGTTGACAGTCTTATAACAAAAACTCCACAAAGTAAACAATCTCCATTTTGAAAGTAAATTTCTGCTCACCTTAAATGATCCTTAATCAAAACACCACTCAGCACACTCTACATACTTAATTCTAAAGACTTATGATAACTGTAATTAACATGTATTGTGAAGGTAGACCAGGCTATTTCTCTGGTCTCTTCTAACTTTCCATAATCATATTTTCATAGCTTCCCTATGACACTAGAAACATATGAAGAAAGAGAAGAATAACAACTTTTCGTATTAACCACAGGAGATAAGAGTCTTTGAAAAATTCTTCATGGGAAAAAATGACCATAGAAGAATTTTAGACTGGAAGATACCCTTAGAAAATTTAACCCAAGTCCAGATAAGAAGAAAATGAAGCCATCAAAGAGTAAATGGCTTGCCTGAACCCATACCAGTAATCAGTAAAAGAATCTACTGATTCTTCTTAAGTCTTAAATCTACTTTAAGTCTATTTCAGAGCCCATATGAAAATAAATAAGAAAATATTCCAGGTCCAAAATAGAATGCCCCAAAGCTATAAATGTATGCTTTGAAGAAGATGCCATTCATGCTATTAAGCAATTGAATCTTTCCTGTAATGTTGGTGGGATTACTTTTAAAAGTCAAAAATTTATCTACCCTATTACCCAGTGATTCCATTCCTAGGTATCTGCCCAAGAGCAATGAAAATATTTGTCCCCCTAAAACTTGTACAGTAGTAATATATATAGCAGCTTTATTCACTATAGTGAAAATTCGTAATATTCACTGGTAATGAGCAAATGTTCATCAACAGGGATAGTATAAATAATTAAATTGCAGTATATTTACATAACTGAATACTTCTCAACAATTAGAAAACACTACCAATATGAAAAACAGTATGAATAAACCTCAAAAACATACTGATGAAACAGTCTATATCTTGACAGGAACAGTAATTACACAAGTATATATAAATCAAAACTTACTAAATTATATAATTAGTGTCTATGTACTACCCTATATATAAATTTTAGTTTAATAAAAATGAAAAGATGTCCTTAGTAAAAATTTTAAATTCTGAATTTTAATTTAATTTACATAGATCAACTTGTAGAAAATCATCATTCAAAACATGTTTGTAGTTATTGTGTGCTTGTAAAAATATACTCAAGTTTACTTATCTATAGAATACGATTTTTTAAATTCTATACAATTGCTGTTGAACACTTTAAAATTTTATTCTACTCCCCACAAAGCTATCATTACAAAAAACTAAAGCCTTTGAAAGAAAAATCAAATCCTTCTCTGCTGCCACCCAGCAACAGACCCAGATAACTCATCTTTCCTTAAGTGTGCCCTAACTCCATCCTCTTAGAATCCAAATAAATTATTCCTAGGCACAATTTTGTAAGTGGTACCTATTTAATTCATGATACCCTAGTACAGGAAAGTTAGATAACTACTTAGTCAAGGTTAACAAATCCCAGACCAAAATTCAGGGACCTGGCTCCCATTTTAAGAACTATAGTAACAAGATTACAGTGCCTGGTCAATCATTTCAGTAGCCTACGTAATCAGAAATAACCCAAAATATCTAATAATATTTTTAAATATGTGACATGAGGACCAGAGAAGCTTAATAATTTGACTTAAAATTGAATTCAATAATTTAAGATATTTAGAAACCAACTAACCTTAGAAGACTTCCTTCGGCTTCTTCTTGTCCAAACTACCACCAGTTTATCTGGTTGCCTGCCAAACAAAAAAAGAGATTAAATATAATTTAAGTTCTCTTAAATCAAATTAATGCACATTTAAAAGGACAAAAATGTAATTTGCTTTAGATTATATGGAGCAGTTACTCTTACAATAAAGCTTATTCAAATAAACTATTCAATACAGTAGATGTTGAATACAGTTGTGACCTATTTAAATGACTAATATTTCAGCCACATGTTTTTCTAAAAATACTTTAGCAAATTAATTTATTGAAATAAATCATGTAAAATAAAAATACTTAGAACTGGTGACTATTTTAAAAAGAAAAGCACACATATCTTCTCCAAAACTTAATACTATACTTCTAACACATTTTCAACTTTAATTTTAAGAAAATAAGCATAATAATGACAATACCAAAATAATTTAAATCTCTGAGTTACACTACTTTGACATCTCTAATTCTTATGAACAATGTTAAGGTTTTCAACATTTTTATAATCAATCAACTCAATTATCTTCATAAAAACAATACAGTACTGAAAATAGGAACAATATATAATATTGTTCCTATTTTATAAGCTTAAAAAATTGTCAAAGTTAAATAACTAATCAAAACCTCTGGCAAAACCAAGACTGAAATACAGGTTTTCTAATTCTCTGACCTCTCTTCTTTTCTTTCTCTTCTGATAATATAAAGTAAAAAACAAACAATAACAACAACAAAAAAAAAACCTTACATTTTCAGCTAATACAATTAAGTTCTCTTTAGTGCTCAAGGGAGAACATCAACACTATGATTATCAGTTATTTTCCTTAAATTTTTATTTTAAAAAATCTTGGATAAAAGCTTTTTAAACAAGAAATGAATGATAGACTCCGTTGATCTTTGCTACTTTCTATGCCTCCTTCATTTTACCCTGGAAACCCTCACTATCAACAGATGACTTGTCCTCCTATTCCATTTAATTAAACATATACATGTATAAAAGGCCACCAGCCATAAGCTCCTTACCCAGTGACTCACCAATGCACCTGTCCAAAGAGAGGACAAACAAAAATATGGAAAAAATGACCTAGAATGTAGCACAGAAATAAAGTGATAAAAATACTGAGTACATTCGTCTAACAGAAATTCCAGACGTTTAGAACAGTAGGAGGCAGAGGAAATGCTGATGAGATAAGGCTAAAAATGTTTCAGACTAGACGAAAGGTTGGAGTGCTTAAACAGAAAATAAGTATTATCAAATAAACAATAAATAAAAATAAGTCTAGCTGGTATATCTCTCCACGCAATGCCCCTTTCCTTTCTTGGAAAGTGAATAAAAAGTTTACTCTCTACTCTTTCTTCTCTTTGTGAATTCTTTCACAGCCCACATCACTGGCCACCCTAACATTTTGGTGGCCTGTATGGGAACATTCTCTATTTCTCCCTCCCATCGTCATTATGAGACTTGCAACTAGGGGAGTAGTGGGCAGTGGAAGTTTGACCCAGACTAACCCCCTAACCCTGTCTCTGTGAAGTTTGGACAGAGGATTCTAATCCTTTTGCATCTCTCTGGACTCTGTGACCAGCCTCCTCATCACCCCCACATGGCCAGCGATTGTACCAGCTTCCAAATGTGGGTTTATTAACCAAGTCTTTGTTTGGAATGTGACAATCGAAAAAGTCATGCCTGGACTCTGGATGTCACCAGAAAGCCTTAAGGAATTAAGATTGACTTTTGAAGCCAGTAAGAGGCCCCTGGAGAACTGGCTTGGTACCTTGCTTTGTCATGTGGTTCATGGCAGTCTTTCTAGCCACAAGCAGAAGATAAAACTGGCGCAAGCTACAGCTTATACAAAACCAACTGAACCTCACCTTGTGTCCCAATGCCCCCAACATCCCAGGAGCCTCACAACAGCAACCCCCTCCTTTTATAATCCAATTATAATTCAATAAAGCTCAACGCCTCCCCCCACCCCCGAAAGTAAGTCTATATATAAGTACCTAGCAATCAAACCACAGGACAGCAAGAATAAAGGGAAAAATCATAAAAGAAAAGACAAACCACCAACAAAAGAATAATTATACTGACAACAACTTCTCATTAGCAACAACAGAGCCCAAAAGGCAATGAAGCTAATGAGCTTCAAGTTTGTAATGGAAAATAGCTGCCACCCTCTAGTTCTACATTAGTTAAACTACCCTTCAAGAAATAGTTTTAGATATACGAAGACTAAGAGTTTACAATGTATAGATCCCAGCTAAATAAGGGAGAGAGGAGGATGCAAGAAGCAACATGAATATAGTAAAATGTTAATGACTGTTCATTTTAAGTGGTCAGACCTGAAGAATTGGTTGACTAAAAATAAACAAATAAGGAAGAAAATTCCAGTAGTGAAACTACTTGGCTAAGGAGCCATCTAAACAAATGCACAATGTTTCTGATGGTGACAGTAACCAACATGGTATAAATAGAAAAATGGTGGTTCTCCATCCAGGACGAAGCTCATTTCCTGACCAGTGTCAACAACTGTAACCTAAAACCAGGAGCCTGCTTTGGTGAGTCTACCCAGAGTGAGATGTTGGGAAGAGCAGAGGTGCAGAAGTGGTAAATTACACGGGAAATAGAAGAAAGTTTCTATGAAACATCAGAGTATTAACCTAACAACTCGTACCAATGGAGAAACAAACAAAACATGAAAATGAAAAACAAAGCCTTGTTCAACACACAGAGACGTAGAATAGGGTAAATGACAGTGAAGATGGGAGCAGTATGGCATGCATGGAGCTGGGGAGAGTGTATTATCAATGCTGGCAACTTAATAGTAGAGGAATTGGGCAGCCAACAAGTGTAAGTTATCCTATTTGAAAGCACTGGTGGCTTACTGGAACATTTTACCTAGATTACTACACTAACCTTTTCACTATGTTCTCACCTCCAGCCCAACATCAACTCTTCATTGTATTTTTATAGTACTTCTTTAGAAATGCTATAAAATCTTAGTTTTTCCTTGTTTATTATCAAACTGGACTCTTATACTGAAGGTACTACACAAACTGGCCCTTGCAGTTTGAATTTGACAGATTTATTTGACTTAAACAGTACTGCACTTCATTTTAGTTTGAATTTAAACTGTATAAAACAGTTCTTTATAAATGCCTTTAAACAAGGTCCATGCTGTCCAGATTACTGGAACCTCCAACACTATCAACTGTTTCACACCTGACCACCAGCTTCACTCTTTGAAGATGATCTATCCAGAGACAGTACGCACTTAATCCTGTGACACCCTGGCATGCACGATACCATCCACATTATACAAGTGGTTTATAATCATGGCACTTTACCACCTGACTCTGATCTACCTTTCTATAGGTTATACCTAGGTCATAGACAACCTGCTTTCCAACCAATCCCTGTACACTTATTCATCCAATTTCTTTGTATCTTTGCATCTTACAACTTTTTTAACTTCCGCTCTTCTCCCCTTTTCTACCTAATAAACTCTTTAATTCATCACTTCCTCTGTGAAACCCTGCCCATTTCTGATTTCATTCTCACCCCTTCCAATCCCAAACCTCAGGCTGAGTTAACTCACTGCTTCTTCTATTGTACTTCCAGTAATACCCAAGATGCACCTATTTTAGTATTTTATATGCCCTGTACAGTATTATGTTATTTTTATTTCTGTCACAAGACTGTGCTCCCTTATCAACCAGATCTTATCTTTGTATTCTCAGCAACTAAAAAGAATCTGGTACAGGTTGAGGTTCAATGACCATTTGCTACTGAACGAACTGTAAGTTTCATCCAGGGATTCCCAATTGGTTAATGATAATCGATGACGTCCAACTAAAGCCACTGCCTATATAATACATCCTCTCTGCAGCTTATTTGAGCTTTGTAGGGATTCTCACATGGGCTGCACACTGGAACCTCCTGGGAAGCTTTTAAAAATACTGATGCATAGGTTCTGCCTCCAGAGAATCTGATTTAATTAGTCTGCTGTACAGATTTTTAAAATTCCACAGGTGATTCTAATGTGCAGCCAAGGTTGAGGACCACTGTTTTAATACAATGTGGGACGGCATCCCCACACCTCTTGACCTGAAACACTAGTGAAGCATTAGTTGTGATGGCACTGAGAGTGTCTCCCCTTCGCAACATTGTTCTAGTGCTACCTGCACTGTTGCCTCCTTTTAACTCAGCTTCTCAACACCTCCTTCCCTTCAACTCAATCTGATCTCAGTACTTCAGGACAGGGAAGCGTTTTACTATTAAAAAATCAGAATGGATAGTCTCCTAATCTATGCACTTGATGCTCCAAGAATGTAAATAGGGCATAAATTACTTATTTGGGAATGCCTCCAGAGACAGCTAAACTTTTTTGTGATTCTAAGTTGTGTCCTATTTTTTTAAATGTCTTTACTAGAGATCAATCCACCTTTACATTATCAGGGACATGGCAGAACGTTCTAAAGCAAAGAACTGTACTGTGAGTTATTGTTTTCAATAGAAAAGTACCAATAACCATATAACTCACTGACCGCAATTAATATTTTATGCATCCGTGATGTACTAGAAAAGAACCATTAAATATTTACTTAGGTACTCCCAAGAGGCCAGGGACAGAGCAACTGCGAGAGTTTTATCCAACTACCAAAGAACCTATAATTATACAACTTCCTTTCTATCAAAAAAATCATGACAACCTGATAGGGTCCAGGTTTCAGAGAGAATTTAACTATCACACATTTAACAGTTCCATCCCATTCCCTAAATTAAGTAAACAGGTAGCCCTAAGACATAATACATACACAGACGTATAAACAGACATAATATATACATACATGTTTATGTAGAGATATTTACATATGTAAACATTTTATTTGCATACAGATAAAATATACGCACAGACACACTTTCTGTGAAATGGATCTAAAGGACTCCAGTGGAAAATCTGAAGTCTTTTGGTGGGCTTATTTGGAGAAGGAAATTGTATTTAAAAATAAAAATTTGAGACCTTCTATCCTACCCTCAAAGTCCATAAAAAGGAACAACTTGAATCCGAAGGTGCCAAGACTTATCTCAAATTATGGTCCTGATGTTGAATTCTGAAGAGTAGGAAGGATGGGAGGAAAAAGGAGTGGAAAAAGGAAAAGACAGATGCATTTATTTTTTTAATAATTTATATACAATATTTAATTATATTTTTATATAGTAGCAATGAACATGTGGATACTGAAATTAAAAACACAATACTTGTACAACAGCTTAAAAAGAAAAAGAAATACTTAGGTGTAAATCTAACACAATATGTACAGGATTTGCATGCTAAAAATATACAAAGCTGATGTAAGACATCAAAGATCTAAATAAATGGGTGGAAATATCCATTTGTGGATTAGAAGAGTCAGCATGGTAAAGATATCACTTCTCCCCAAACTGATACACGTGTTTGGCAGAGTTCCCATCAAAATTCCAACAAGAGTTTAATAAAGATTATATACATATATGTAACATATGTATATAGAGAAATTATATATAAAATTATATATAATTATATATAATATGTATATAATTTTATATGTAAAGGCAAAGGAACTAGACTAAAGCAAATTTTTTTAAGTTTTTAAAAATTTTTTTAGAATTTCTTGGACCATTTGTTTTTCTTCTTCCCTCTATACCCTCTGCCCCGTACCCCCCACAACCAGCATTCCCCCACTTAGTTCATGTCTGTGGGTCATACATGTAAGTTCTTTGGCTTCTCCATTTCCTATACCATTCTTAACCTCCCCCTGTCTATTTTGTACCTGCATAAGAAGTAATTATGCTTCTTATTCCCTGGACCTTTTTCCCCATTCTCCCCCTCCCCCTCCCCGTCCTGGCTGAGAGCCCTCCATGTGATCTCCATTTCTGTGATTCTGTTCCTGTTCTAGTTGTTTGCTTAGTTTGTTTTTGTTTTTGTTTTTTTAGGTTCAGTTGCTGGCAGTTGTGAGTTTGTTGTCATTTTACTGTTCATAGTTTTGATTTTCTTCTTTTTCTTATGTAAGTCCCTTTAACATTTCATATAAGGGCTTGGCGATGATGAACTCCTTTAACTTTACTTTATCTGGGAAGCACTTTATCTGCCCTTCCATTCTAAATGATAGCTTTGCCGGATAAAGTATTCTTGGATGTAGGTCCTTGGTTTTCATGACTTTGAATACTCCTTTTTCCAGCCCCTTCTTGCCTGTAAGGTTTCTTTGGCGAAATCAGCTCATAGCCTTATAGGAACTGCTTTGTAGGTAACTGTCTCCTTTTCTCTTACTGCTTTTAAGATTCTCTCCTTATCTTTAATCTTGGGTAAGTTAATTATGACATTCCTTGGTGTGTGCTTCCTTGGGTCCAACTTCTTTCGCACTCTCTGGGTTTCCTGGACTTCCTGGAAGTCTATTTCCTTTGCCAGATTGGGGAAGTTCTCCTGCATTATTTTTCCACATAAGTTTTCAATGTCTTGCTCTTCCTCTTCTCCTTCTGGCACCCCTATGATTTGGATATTGGAACATTTAAAGTTGTCACAGAGGTTCCTCAACCTCTCCTTATTTCTTTGACTTCTTGTTTCTTTACTCTGTTCTGGTTGAACATTTATTTCTTCTCTCTGATCTGAATCATTGATTTGAGTCCCGGTTTCCTTCCCTTCACTGTTGGTTCCCTGTATATTTTCCATTGTTTCACTTTGCATAGCCTTCCCTTTTTCTCCACTTTGCAACCATACTCCACCAATTCTGTGAGCACCCAGATCACCAGTGTTTTGAACTCTGAGTCTGTTAGGTTGGCTATCTATTTATTGCTTAGTTCTATTTTTGGAGCTTTGATGTGTTCTTTCATTTGGGCCCTATTTTTTTTGTCGTGGTGAGCCTATTTATGTTATGAGGGGCAGAGCCTCAGGTATTCACCAGGGCAAGGCAACCCACATCACTGCCTTGTGGCGCTGTATGCAGCAGAAAGGGTCCAAGAGGGAATAATGCTGCTTGCTTGGTTCTTGGCCTCTCTCAGTCACTTCCACTGCTACCCACAAGCAAATTGGGACCTTCTGGTGCTGATTCCCTGGTGGGTGGGCTTGTGTATGTTCAAGGACCCTGTGGGTCTCTCAAACAAACTCTCCAGTGAGACTGTCAGTTTTTCCCACTGCTGCAACCCCCACAGGTTTTTACTGATAGAGGTTTTGAGGTTGTCTTTTCCGGCGCCAGAACCCTGGGTTCTGCCAACCTGTACGGTCTCTCCCCTGGGTTCTGCACGGTCTCTCTCACTCTCCAGTTGTTCCTCCTGGTTTATCCACATGCAAATGTGGGACCACCCAGTCCACCAGCCACTGCCTTGCCACATGTCCTCTTTGCCCCGGGAGCCTGTCTCCAACCCTCCTACCAGTCTGGAGGAATGTTTCTTCTTTAACTCCTTGGTTGTCGGACTACTATACAGTTTGATTTTCTGGTAGTTCTGGTTATTTTTTTGTTTTTAAGTTTGTTGTTGTCCTCCTTTCTGTTGTGTGAGGAGACAATGTATATCTACCTATGCCCCCATCTTGGCCAGGAGCGAAGATACGTGCATTTCAATGAATCAGATTATAGAGGAATAATTTGTATCTTTCTTTGGTCTGCAGATAAATGTTGGGCCCTCCTCATTGTCACTAGTGAGCTACTATGTATCAAGGTACCTTTAAAGAAAAAACATTTCTGGCTTAAATTTAGACTCCTTTACTCTTTTCTACTCCCTTGTGTGTTATATACATGAGGTGACACTAAAAAAGTTGTGAGAAAAAAATCCAAAAAGTCAGGTGAGAACCAGTCTCATTACTTTCCAGAATCATAATAAACATTCAACAAATATTTTAGTGAATGCCTGGTATGTTCCTGGCACTATGCTGAGTAATGAATAGATATTATGGATAAAAGGAGCCACATACTAAACATGACAAGCTCAGGGGAGGCCTGCATGGCAGCCTTACAAACTCAGAGACCTTAAGTCACCACACAGGATTGTCTGAAATTAAAACTTTATCAATAAAAGCTGGTCATCACCAGCAGTCATGTCCTAGGCCAGAATCTTCCCTGACAAAAATCAATCTTTACCTTAACTGAGCCTGTCTATTGTCTGTATGCATTTATGGTAACATACCTTTGAATTGTCAAATTTCCTTTCTCAGACCCCTCAAAGGACAGGCACCAGAGGAAGACCACAAATCCCCTCATTCTTACTGTTATTATTCTTATCGTATTAATTGTTGATTATTAACGATCCTGTACCCACTCAAGTAAAAGAAGTATGTTTATCATTTTACTTTCCAGCCAATCCTAGAAGTTCTTTCTCCGACACCACCCTCCTCTTTGTATTCTCCCACCTCCCTAATCTACCACCAACAGATTTCATGCAACTCACATCTTTCTCTTTTGATTGTAACATATAAAATAAAGTGGAAAAACTGACATTTTCTGGAGCATTTTCTCAATCCATTGAGGTTTTGCTTCCCAGCAATAGTTGTCAGTTTGGCTCAAATAAACTCATAAAAATCCTTACAGGTTGGCAAGATACAAAGATGAAAGAAGGTAATCTAGTGGGGAGACAAACGATTAAATCAACTACCCCAGTCTAGGCACAACCTTGGAAAATAAGGAGAAGACAAAAAGATCTTATATCAGGAAATATGCACACTGACAAAAACAAAACAAAACAAAAAACCCTGCCCAACAGCTGAGATTACTTGGTTTAGAACTGTAAAAAAGAAAAAACCTATAATTTATAACACTTTAAAGTCCAACAAAAGATGGGTGACTAATTATACTACATTTGTCTAATAGAAAATTATAGAGCCATTAAAAATAGTTTCTAGGAATATTTACAAGCATGGGACAGCACCTTAGACAGCATGTAATGCTTATTTGTATCAATCGTACTTTTTTCCTATATACTCCAGGAGGAACTATCTTAAAATGCTAACTGTGATTACTACTACAAAGTAAAATTACATGTCATTGTCATGTCATTTAAGAATGTACTTTTCCATATTTTCTGCAATTAATTTATATTCCTTTATGCTGGTGAATTATTTAAATGTGCTGTGAAGGAAGTTATTTAAAGTAAAACAATGCTTTTAGGTTTGGAATTAAGTATGATTAGACAGATTTAAATAACTGAATTTTTTAAATTTTGCTGAATTTAAAGAACTCTCAGGACAGCTGAATTAATTTGTTTTCTAAAACAACAGAAGTGTAGCAGGTATTTTTTTTTTTTTTGCATTAAGTTAATATATTCCCCGAAGTCTGAGCTGACCCTAAGCATAATAGGCCCCACTTGACTTTGGCATCTTTTCCTACTCTATTTGCAGCCCCTCCAATTCCAGAGCCATTCTTCCTTGAGTGTGCAAAGTCAACGTGGTGCTCCATTACAGCCCAAATAGTAACAATATGACAGGTTCTTCAGATCACTCATTCTTTTCTATATCAATTAAAAATTCCCCTTCCCCCAGGGTATTAAAAGGAAAGAAATCTGGGGAAACAATTTCTATTAATTTAGGAGACATGAATTTGTCAGAGAAGAGGCTTCCAAGCTGATAGTACTAGAGGTTAGGAAACTTGTTTTTCCTAGTTCTGGCACTAAGTGACTTTAGGAATGTCTCTCCATTTCTCTGAGTGTATTCCTTAATTCATGAAATGAAGAGATTGCATTAAAACCTCAGCTAGTTGTAAAACACTATGGTTCAATGACTATAAGATTAAATGGCTCTAATTGGTTAAATATTTGGTGGTTTAAAATGAAATGAGAGATTCAGGAATAGGGTAAAGAATTTGTGGCAGGAAATCACTTGCTTCCTATCTTCTGGCAATCTAGAGGTAGCTAATATTACCAATTTTGAACAATATTATGAAGGAGGAAGTAATATTTT
The DNA here is from genome assembly GCA_004026545.1 of Mormoops blainvillei. Lineage (NCBI taxonomy): Eukaryota > Metazoa > Chordata > Mammalia > Chiroptera > Mormoopidae > Mormoops > Mormoops blainvillei. The sequence goes on from PVJD01001163.1 coordinate 137,772, forward strand.
TTAGCAAAGAATTAAACTTACAACCAAAAATTCATGCTCCCTGTCCAAAGCATAATGTTAATCCTGGAGGTGTAGTAAGAAGTCTCTCATCCTCACCCCACGCATCCAACCACCACCACCACCACCACCACCACTATGGTGCATTGAGATGGAGCCACATGATACTTCTCACCACTGGAATGTGAAGAGTGATTTGTGTGACTTCTGGAGTAAAATGGATAAAAAAGGAGTATGTCTTCTCCACAGCAGTTGAATGGAGAGGATTATAGAATGCAGAGGGCAGAGTTATAAGGTAAAAGGTCATGAAAGGACAATCAACCTGGAATACCTTCTCTAGATTGAGAAGGGGGTAAGAAATAACTTTGATTGGATTAAGCCACTTGAACTTCTCGGTGTGTCTGGACAGTAACTCCCCAACATGCTAGACGATTCAGTAAATTAAAAACATACATAATAAAACCACTGCTGACTTGTAGAAGCTTACATTGCAAAGTGCTGAGACCAAATTTAACCTTTTTATGTCCTATTGGTTTTCATTTACATGAAATCAATATTTCTAAAGATAAAAGACATTTATACTTCCAAATTTAGTAATTAATATTTAAGCCTCTAAGCTTTTCCTAAATTAAACTTAAAGAACCAGGATCCCTTAGAAAACAAAATGTACAACATATTACTCTCACCACAGAATCTAGGATATGCTTACAATGAAAAAAAGCTCAAAATACTAGCCCTGATGATAATGTGAATAGGCACTTCACTAAATAACAAGGTTTTTCTTTTTAGGGGAAAGGGTTCTTAACCATAACTGAACATTTCATGGTGGAATGCTGTGAATACTGAAACAAAAGGGGAGAAATTGTTTTATCACAGAAATACTCTAACTTTACTATTTCTCAAGTAATTATTTTTATCCTTCAGTAGGTATATCTGGCTCTTGTATTATCACTACTGTAGCTCCAGTTAATTACTCCTTTATGCTTACTTCACAAGAGCTATTTAGCAAGCTGTAATAATTAATTCAACATGAAAAAAATTAGACAAGAAAAATCATACAAGTACATATAGGATATGCTTCTTTTCTGCAAAAAAGAAAGGACAGTTTTATTAAGAGATGTAAAACTTTGTCACTTAAATAAAAATACATTTATTAAATTATGTTTTGCATCTTTTTATCATCTTTAAAGTACGGTCACAGTGATTACTTTTGGTTAAAAATATTTAACTGGTGATGCATATGGACTTTTGATGACAGGTGTTTCTAATGCCTATATAACAGTATTTAGGGACAGCACTGAGGAAGGGCAGTCTGGCAGACTTCAGCTGAGTGTACTTTCTGACAGGCTACACACACACACACACACATATATTCCCAAATAACACTAATGGGAATATATATATACATATATTCCCAAATAACACTTTCCACTTTCCATATTATTGTATAGAATCACTCATAATACTTCCTTTAATTTAGCGTATTATTTACTACTTTTTTTCCTAGTTCTGTTGGAATAAGCCTCATGTGTCTTCACATGTATTCCCTAGTTAAGTACTTGGCTCACTAAACTGAAGTTAATAGAAAAAAAAATACATCACTCAGATCATTCCCTAGCCCTCCTAAATAATCATTTTCATCATTTCCTCTCAACACATTTCTGTAGTTGCTTCAATTATGTGTTTAGATGATTATAGGTGTCTGTCTTGCTCCTATATGACTTTAAGGTTCTCAAGAGGTTTCCTGGTATTCATGAAGCATTTACTGGGAGGGAGGCAAGGAAACAGAATATTATGAATAAAAGAATTGTGAAGGCAGACAGAACCATGTTTGAATCTGGTTCCCCTTTTTGTGGTTGTATCATCTAAGCCTCAAGAGGTTACTCATCTGTAAAACTAGAACCTCATAGGACCAAGACAAAAATCAGTTAAGATAATATAAGAAAAATGCTTAGCTCAGTGCCTTTCAGTAAATTCTCAAATAATGTTAGTGACCTTCCCTTGTACATGCAGAGAACGTCCAAACAGCTTCATAGAGTCACCCTCTTAAATGTGAACAGACAAAAAGGACCACCTGAGGAAAGCTTCTAATACAAAGACAAGTGGCTGAAAAGAGAAAAAAGAGAACTTGAAAAGCCAAAGATATTATCGCTAACATTTTTAGAAATATAAAAGCTATGGTACCAATGAAAATATAAAAGAAATATTTAAAAAATAAGAAAGCATTCTGGAAATTGTGATTTTTTTTATTTAGAAAAGCAAAAATTGAAGAGTTGGAAGATAAAGTTGAGGAAATTTTCCATATCTAAAAAAAGGAACAGCCCTGGCCAGCATGGCTCAGTTGGTTGGAGCGTCTTCCTGTAGATCCAAAGGTCACAGGTTGATTCCCGGGTTTGATTCCCAGTCAGGGCACATACCCAGGTTGCAGGTTCAATCCCAGGTAGGGGTGCATGCATGAAGGCAACAGATCAATGTTTCTTTCTCACATAGATATCTCTTTCTTCTCTCTCTCTCTCCCCCCACCTCTTTCTCCCCACCCCCATTCCCCTCTATAAAAAAGTCATGAAAAAAATGCTCTCAGGTAAGGATAGAAAAATAAAAATAAAAGAACAAAGATATTAAAAGGGAAAGCAAGAAAACATAAGAAATTTAGATCAATCCAGACATTAGGTATCTGACCAAGGTGACAGTAAAAAGAAAGGTGTCTATATGTCACCTATACTGCAGGCCTGAAAAGAAACCACTCCAAAGTGGAGCAGGACCCTGAGGGCTCCAGGGGTAATAGGAACTGATAAATCACCAATGTTGAATCACATAGCTGTTTAGAGAATGATTATGAGTGGCTAACAAAAAAAATTTAAGAATAATAATGGCAGACAAATAGAAAAGGCAAAAAATAAAATAGCGATTTTAACACACACAAAGAAAGGAAATGAAATGTGATCATAATACCAGAGGGCTCAGCCACAAACAATGTTAAGTCATAACAACAAATTTTGATCTAACTCTTATTGAACAAAGAGAAGGATGAGAAAAGGGAATGAGCTAAGTGTGCTTTAGGGAGGAGGTGTTAACAACAGCTGAATCCTCACCTACCATATCAAGAAGACAGTAGATAAAGTATAAAATCAAAAAGGCTTAAAAAAAACAGGTGACAATATGTTATTGGACAATAAAATGCCATCCACATAGAATATGTATTGGCAAAGATATTATGAAATTGGAACCCTCACACAGTGCAGGTGGGATTATAAAATGATATAGCTGCTGTGGAAACCAGCTTGGCAGTTGCTCTAAAAGTTAAACATAGAGTTAACATATGATCCAGTAATTTCACTCCTAGGTATATACCCAAAAACTTGTACGTAAATGTTCATAGCATTTATCCATAATAACTAAAAGAATAATAACAACTCAAATGCCTATCAGTTGATGAACGAATAACCAAAATGTGCTACAACCGTATGACAGAATATTATACAGCCATAGAAAGAAATGACATATTGATATATGTTACAACATGGATGAACCTAGAAAACATTATTTAAGTGAAAGAAACCAGATACAAAAGGCCACTTACTGTATGATCTCATTTACATGAAATGTCCATAATAGGCAAACCCACAGAGACAAATGTAAATTCATGGTTGCCCAAGGCTTGGAGCAGGGGAAGCAAAGTTGGAAAATGACTACTTATAGAAACAAGATTTCTCTTTTGGGTGATGAAAGTATTCTGAATCAGTAAAGAAAGTTGCACAACGTTGTGATTATATTAAAAACCACTGAACTGTACCCTTTTAAAGGGTAAATTTTATGGTACATGAATTATAATTCAAAAAATAAAAAACAAAAGTATGACACTAAAGGATACAGAATACACCACCAGAAGAATTAAAAGAGTTGAAAGTGGTTTTCTGTAGGGAATGAGAACCAAGTTGGGGGAAGGTGGGACAAGAAGTTGCTGTGTTCTCTGTTACAAATTCTGCAGTACTATTTGTAAGCCATTTATGTGTACCACATTGTAAAACACAAATTTAAATTTTAAATGGTGAATCTTAATTATGAAGCAGAAATTTGGACCCATAAATAAACCCATTATACACCAAGTAAAGGACAGTCTCTTCAAAATACAGTTTTAGGAAAACTGGGTAGCCACATGCAAAAGAATGAAATTAGACCCTTATCTTATACCATACACAAAGTTAACTCAAAATGGACTAAAGACTTGAACGTAAGAGCTGAAATCACAAGTCTGAAAAAAAAAATACATGGAGGTAAGCTTCTTGACCTCGATCTGGCAATGATTTTTGGATTTGACACTAAAAGCAAAGGCTACAAAAGTAAACATAAAAATGTGTTAACTACATCAAACTAAAAACTTTCTGTACAGCAAAGGATACTATCAACAAAATGAAAACTCAACAAAATGAAAACTCAACGAAATGAAATGCAACAAAATGAGAGAAAATATTTTCAAATCACATAGCTGATAAGAGGTTAACATTCCAAATATAGAAAGAATTCACACGACTCAACAGCAAAATAACAAACAATCCAATTTTAAAATAAGCAGAAAAAAACTGAACACTTTTCAAAGAAGATACCCAAATGGCCAACAGGTACATGAAAAGATGCTCAACATCACTAATCATAAGAAAAGTGCAAATTAAAACCACAATGAGATATCGTTTAACCCCTGTTAGAATGGCTATTTTCAAAACCAATAATAGTAAGTGTTGACAAGAATGGAAAAAAAAAAGGAACCCTCATGCACTACTGTTGGTAATATTGGTAGAGCCACCACAGAAAACAGTATGGAGGTTCCTTAACAAATTAAAAAATAGAGCTACCATATGATACACATTCCAGTTCTGGATATACATCCAAAGGAAACTAAATTACTATCTTGAAAAGATATCTGCAACCCCCTGCCATGTTCATTGCAGCATTATTTATAATAGTCAAGACATGGGAACAACCTAAGTGCCCAAAAACAGATGAATGGATAAAGAAAAATGTGGTATATTTATACAATGGTATATTACTCATCCATAAAAAAGTAAATCCTGCCATTTGTGACAACATAAATGGGTCTTGAGGGCATTATGCTAAGTGAAAGAAGTCAGAGAAAGACAAATATGGTATGTATGATCTCACTTACATGTGGATTCTTTAAAAAAAAAAACCCTCATAGATAGAGAGAACAAACTGGTAGCTGTGAGAAGCAGAGGGGGTGGGGATGGGTAAAGGTAATCAAAGGTACAAACTTCCAGTTGTAAGATAAATAAGTTCTGGGGATGTAGTACAGCATGGTGACTACAGTTAACAATGCTATATTGTATATCTCAAAGTTGCTAGGAGAGGCCTAGGCCAGGTAACTCAGGTGGTCAGAGCATCATCCCAATACGCCAAGGTTGCAGGTTTGACCTCCAGTCAGGGAAACCAATAAATGCATAAATAAGTGGAACAACTGATGAGTCTGTCTCTCTGTCTCTCTCTGCTCTCCCTTCTCCTCTCTCTCTAAAATCAATAAATAAAATTCTTTAAAAAATAAAATAATTTCTCATCACAAAAAAATGTAACTGTGAGGTGACGGATGTTAATTAAACTTACTGTGGTAATCATTTTGCAATCTATACACATATCAAATCATTATGTTGTATATCTTAAGCTAATACAATATTATATGTCAATAAAAAATTTTAAAGAAGAAAACTGGGCAAATATTAGATGAATTAAAATTTTTAAAGGTTCTCAGAAGTTAAGGAAAAACTTTTCCATTAGTAAAAAGAAATATGAAAAGTAAAGGTAACAATGTACATCTAATGGGTTAGAAAAGAACATGAGATAAAACAGGAAAACACATTTTTTAAAAAATTATGATCTCTATCCTTAATTTTTAATTGCATCTTTATATATTTTAAGAACTAATCAGTCACAAAAGACTCTAGTATATATTTTTAAGAGTTTACATAAGGTTACTAAGAATGAAGTTGAGAAAGGACTGAATGAATGCTGACAAGTTATAAGCTACAAGAAAATGCAATCATTATTCTGAAGACCATAGATTTCACTTAAGACCAAAAATATTATTACTTAGTTTGATCTGCTTTATTCGCTGAGGCTCCAACTTAACTCGACCATTCCCAAGGACAACCCATCCTCAAAAGATTCACCACCGAGGCATTTTTTAAAAGAAGAGTAGCAAATACTTTCATGGCATATAATATACCTAAGACACTGTCTTAAGTGTCTTACATGTACTCATTTAAAGTTCACAAAAAACCCCACAAGTACATAATGAGCTGTTGCACTGCGCACAACACTAGGTGTCATTCGCATCCTGTATGACCTGCTTCGCACTGTGATTAGATACAATTATCTCTGTTTTACAAATGAAGAAACTGAGGCATAGAGAGGTTAAGAAGCTTTTTGCAAAGGTGACTCAAATACGAAGTGGAGAGTGAGATGTGAAATGAGGCAGTCTGGCACCAGAATCCATGCTCCTAACCCACTATTCTATACTAAAGAATGTACTACAGCCTCCATAGGGAATCTCAAAGATTTCCACGCATCATTAATATCCTTGAAAGGTTACACTTAGAAGGATAATATTTATTTATAAGCCTAGATTTCAGCCTGTTTTTAAAAATTAGTTGCATTACTCAAATACTTAATATTATGTCTATAACATCCAATCTATCACATTTTCCAGCCTTATTAGATTTGTTTTTAACACCAATATTTGGTCTTTCACAAGAAATACATGTGCATATTATTATTTGGTTTGTGATTCTATCTTTGCCTCTCGGACTGCCACAAGTTTTAGTTCAAATTAGATATTTTCATTTTCAGTTGCTGTAAAATTAATTAATCTGCCTCTCTACAAAGCTATTCTTTGGTTATCTTGATATCATTTCTTAAAAAAGGAAGAAATTGTCTATGCATATCCTTATAACTCTTTTACTAATTATTTTATTATATGAACAAAGTGCTGTTTAGAGAAAACACATCAGCCTGAAATAAACCCAACCAATATTAATTTTAAATTCTTAGATGGGTCTACCAAGAGAATAGATTTAAATAGATTAAATAATTATTAATTGATTAATTATTCATAGAAACGAAATGATTTTCCAGTTGTAGGAAGAATGTCACTATAAGCTAACTTTAATATTTAAAAAATTATAAAAGCAATACGAAAAGTTATCATATATAAATCCAAATATACACATATGTGTTGAGTAAGAAGAATGTTTTAACGTTTTACTATTTAATGTTACTTATTTATAGCATGTGATAATGTTTCCAATGACATTGCAATGATTAATCAGAATCAGAGTGCTGTTATCTCAAAGAGAGAGGTGAAACAATAATCTCTAAAAAATTAGGCTAGAGGATTCAAAAAGTAGCTTCAGTGAGGATGAAGATACTGATGTCAAAGATAAATGTAGAGTTTGAAAAAACACATTGCTTTAAGAGAAGCATGACAATTAAATTAATATGTGCTCCTAATTAAAATCTTGCAACAGAAAAAAATGTTTTTCTTTTAATATAAAGGACATTATTTGGAAAATTGGTGAAATCTGAATAAGATCTGTAGATTAGATAATGGCATTGTACCAATATTAATTTCCTGGTTTTGATGTTGTGTGTTGTTTATGTAAGACATTTAGAGTCATCATTTCTGCAATTTACTCTCAAATGAGTCAGAATAAAATGCATGTATAGGCATACACATGTATATTTACACACACACAGAATGATAAAGCAAATGGGAAATCTAAGAGAAGAGTATATGGGAGTTCTTTGCACTTTTATAAATTTTATATATCTGAAATTATAAAAATCAAATAAAGTATCCTAAAACTGTTTTTAAGAAATCTGGTGGAATTTATTATATTTTTATACAGTTTATTTTACACACTGTGACTTTAAATATGTATAGTTAAATTATTACATCAAATGTAAGTAGCCATTTGACTATTGCACCTCTATCCCTATTAGTTTGCAAAAAAAAAAAAAAAAAGAATCTTTTTCAATGGACCTTCAATTACTAAAATGCTGGTGGTGGAGAATAATCTTCTGTTCAGGATCACCTTACACTGAGGCATACAAAGTAACCAGATAAATAGCCCTGAGGTAGCTTCCAGATAAATAGCCCCGAGGCCGACGAAAACACCCAGAACTAGTTTCTGCATAGTAAAACAGAAAATATTGTAATAGCACTTTTTGATGACTTTCAAGCACATAAATAACACCTATCAATCAGCAGTCTGGCCCTCAGCTTAAAATAACCCAGGTTCAATATAGTCTAGTCACAGCCAAAGAGAAACAGGGCTGAGCCATTTTCAGCAATAGCCCCAGCAAGAAGCTGAGTATATTACATATATTCAATAGTCAAGAGATGTACATTTACTGCTAGGACAAAAGATTAGCAACAACTAGAAAGAAAAAGTTCCCCTAGAGCTAATGACCTACATCATACCTCGTTCAATTTTCCAAATACAAAGGTAGACTCTCTGTCATATAATATTCTCCCCCATGAAAGAATTATTTCATAATCCTTTTTATGCCTTACTGCTACCTAGAGAATAAAATCCAAACTCAAAGCCCTCCTCAATTTGATCTCTACCAATCTTCTAATATAACTTCCTACATTGTATGCTGCATTCAAGTTAGACCAGTCCTGGCTGGTGTGGCTCAGTGGACTGAGCACTGGCCTGAGAACCAAAGGGTCACTGGTTCGATTCCCAGGCAGGGCACATGCTTGGGTTGCGGGTCAGGTCACCAGTAGGGGGCATGTGACAGACAACCACACACTGATGTTTCTCCCCCTCTCTTTCTCCCTCCCTTCTGTCTAAAACTAAATAAATAAAATCTTTAAAAAGAAAGAAAAAACAAGTTAGACCAGTCAATGTTCCAAGAATATGACCTGTGCTTTTCACTGTCTCCTCCATGTTGCTAAATGTGATAAACATTTTTTTGGATCCTCATTTTATTTGAAATCTTAACAACACTGACACTTGTCAGTTTCTTCCTCGCTGCCAGCTCATCCTCTTCTACCTGGCCAGGTATTGGGAAGTCTTCAAAAACTGGTCCCGCCCTTTTTACCTCACACCATATATAAAAATTAATTCAAAATAGATCTCAAAACTCAGAAAACCTAAACATAAGAGCTAAAGCTATAAAACTCTTAGAAGAAAAAATAGGGCAAAAACTTCATGACATTAGATTTGGCAATGATTTCTTGGATATGACCAAAATGCAGCAACAAAAGAAAAAGTAGATGACTTGGGCTTCATTAAAATTTAAAATTTTGCATATCAAGAAATATTACTATCAGAGTAAAAAGGCAACTCACAGAATGAGAGAAAATATACGCAAATCTGATAACGGAGATTTAAAAATGGGACATATCTGATAAGGGGAGTGTATAAACAGCTCCTACAACTCAACAATAAAAACTCAATTAAAAAATGGGTAATGGACTTGAATAGACATTTCCCCAAAGAAGATATACAGATGACCAAAGAGCACATGAAAAGATGCTCACATCACTAACCATTAGAGAAATGAAAATCAAAGCCTAAATGAGATATCATTTTTCACACCCAAAAGGATGGTTATCATAAAAAATAGAAAAAAAGGAAAGAAAAGAACACGCGTTCGCAAGGACACAGGAAAATTGGAACCCTTGTGCACTGCTGGTGGGAATGAAAAATGATACAGGCACTAAGAAGAACTTTGGTGGTTCCCCAAAAAGTTGAACACCATGTTCATAGTAGCAATATTATAATAGCCCAAAAATGGAAACAACCCAAGTGTCCATCAATGGATAAATGGATAAATCTTATTTACATACAATGGTGATCCTTGTCCTGAAATAGTTAAAAGTAGTATATACTTACAAAGGAATATATTCAGCCTTAAAAAGGGATAAACTTCTGACATATACTATAACATGGATGAATCTTAAAGACATTATGTTAAGTAAAAGAAGCCAGACCAAAAAAAAAAAGATTCTTTGTTTCTACTTATATGATATAAAAGAGGTAGGAAATTCCTTTCCTCCTTTCCTCTTGCCTGCCTCCTAATGGTAGAAACTAATAGCAAGCCAGCCACCTAACACAGTCTGAGAAATATACTTTGCACAATGACAGCCCCAGCATCAGAGTAGAATATAGAAAGGTATTATTTAGAGCTGAAAGAATGATAAAGAATCAGTGTAGTACTTAATTTTAAAGCTTGGATGGATAGAGAATTCTAGATTCAAACCATTTTCCCTTTTAACTTTGATGTCATCTTCTCCTTTCCCTTTCAGTGTTATTCACCATGAGTCTAATTCTTGCTATGGTCCATTAGATACTCCTATGTTTCACTACCTACACAGGCCAATTTAAAAACCAACAATTTACTCTCTCTTTCTTATTACTAAAACAGTAAATGATGTAGTAATTAATATATAAAATATACTTTAAGAAAAGTAAGATCATATTGTAGTACTACTTTGCAATTGATTGTCTTTTGTCCATCAAATGTTTCATGAGGTTTTTTTAATATAGTAAGTATTCTTCCACACTTTAATGACACAAAATATTCCTTCATATGGATGGCAGAAATTAACCAATTGAAATGTTGCTCCCCAGTTGTAGACACTATATCATTCAAGCATTTTATGATAATAAATAACACAAAGTAAACTTCTATATAGATGAATATTTGCACACACCCCTGAGTATATTTTTAGGATAAATTTCTAGAAATAGAATTACAGGGTCAAAGCACATTTTTAAGGCTTTTAAGACGTACTGCCAAACCTCCTTTCAAAAGGTCATACTATTTTATATCCCTACATGCAAAAAAAACCAAAATTATCTCACACTACAGCCAACAGCAAGTATCTTCATTCTTTTATAAATATGAAGAATGTTATAAAATCTTAGTGGCGCACATAAAGCAAATGGAAACAAATGGAAAGGCATATCACGTTCTTCAGTATGCCGCTTCTGACATTATGGCAGTCTATATAATCCAAAGGTCCTTCCAATGCAAAAGGAATAGATTTTGGAAAATGTATGGTGTGTTTTAAACATATTGCTGGGTTCCCTAAAAGTATGGGAATTCTCTAAGGACCACACCTCCAACTTTTCCCCATCCACTTACAAAAAAAGGCAAGGGGTAAGGAGTGCAAACCATGAAGCTAGTTGATATGAAAGCTGGGAGCTCTGATCTGTAAGTGAACAAGAGAAAAGTAATGCCTGGAGGCAAATGTCAACACCAGCAGTGCAAGTCAGATAATAAGGGTAAGGCCAGAAGCAAAGTGGCAGAGTTAAAACTGATGCTTCCTCGTCGAGCCTGACTCTTTTGGGGATGGCTAAAGTGGTCCCGGGTCAATAGCACAGCCAGATCCCAGAACAAATCTTTGGAGGACAGAATCCCTAACTTCAGTCCTTAGAAGTCGCACAGATCAAGGGGAAAAATATATATAAGTTCACACTTAAAGATCAGTAAGCAATTGATGTGGCAAGCTAAATTTAAACACCTATCCCAAAAGAACATTTTAAGATGTCCATATATTTTTTAAAGTACATGAGACATTCAATTAAATTGCACAGGTGTATATATATAATGAACTAAATGCAAGAATGACCACCACTAAGTTAATGGTGGTTATCTTCAGGTAATTTTAAATTTCTCCTTATACTATTATATAACATTTGAATTTTTATAATGAGTATGTATTATTTACATACTCATTATATCTTATATAAATAACACATACTCATTATACTAGCCATTTCTATTCCCTCTTTTATGAAAATTTACTCCTGTCCTTTGCCTCCTTTTCTACTAGTATGGTAATCTCTCTGTTGACATATTTTCTCCAGTTTGCTCACTGCCTTTCGATCTTGTTTATAATGTTCTTAATACTAATAATCTTTAAATTATTAACTGGTTAAATATATTAATATTTTACTTTACGATTTCTCCTCTGATGAATTTTAAACTTCAATCTCTTTTCCTTCTCAATCAATAACACCATAAAAAGAAAGAATATGAAAGATGTTAGAAAAGAGATAGTTTGTAATGTTCTCCATCATCATTCACTTGTTCTCCATGTCTCCTTCAATCACTACTCATTTGTGGCTCAGTAACTACATGCTGACAGATTATTTTTGTGGACCTAAAAATGCTCATATACTGCACATATAAAGTAAATTTACTTTTGCACTTAAAAAGCAACTCAAGAACCACTAAATTAATCTGGATCGGGAACACTGTTCTCACTAATGATTAATTAGGCATCCTCTTAAACAGTATCACAGATACGCAACAGGTCAGACTCAAAAATCATCAGAGGGCTAGGCTTCTACTTATGGAAAGATGGAATAGACATAATTCTCCCTATTCCTCCCCCTACGGACAACTAAAAACACTGGAAATTATAAAAGAAACAAAAGATGACTCTGAAGGATAGAGAGAAGGCTGACCAGCTTGGTAACTCAGTCTCAAATATCACAAACTTGGAGCTACAGAAACCAGCAACCCCAAAATACCAATGGGTTCATACATAAAAAGCCCCAAATGAAGTTAAAGTACCAGGAAAGTGTCAATCTAATAAGACCAAAACCTTTCAGAAAGTAATTACTCTCTATGAGCTGAACACTACAGAAAATCTGTGACACACCTACCCCATCCCCCCATGCCAACAAACCTATACTTCCACTTCTGTGAGACTGCAACTAAGTGCCCACTGAGCTGCTGTCAATGGAAGCTAAGTAGAGAGGTAAGATTTTTATCTCCAACAGACAGTATCAAAGATTCACATACCTGTAGTGTCAGTGGGGACCACGTGCGAAACCTGGACTCTCACCACCACCCAGCAGTAATGAAGTTCCCTGACCTCTGTTAATGCCTGAGTGAGGCAAGGGGGCTTCTTGTTGCTGGGCAGGGTTGTAAGTTCTCAATACTACTGGGTAATGATGAAAGTTCTGACTCTTCGCTCGGCCTGCTCTGACACCAACCCAGTGGGGAGTGGAAGCAGCATCTCACTGCTGGGTGCGGGTGATAAATTATTTGTATATAATGTAATAATTAGAGCAGCCACTTAAAAAAGCTGTAACAAAGAGATAAACTCAAAACACTATAAATTTAAATAAATTCCAAAAGTTGTTCAAGAAACCCACAGTAAAGATGGGGAAAGAAAACAGAAATAAAAAACAAAACTAACATGGCAGACATCAGCCCTAACATATCAATACTTAGATTAAATATAAATAGTTTAAATACAAAAACTAAAAGATAGACATTGGCAGAGTAGATTAAAAAATATGACCCAACTATAGGCTGTCTATAAGAAACTCCCTTCAAATGGAACAATACAAGCAAACTAAAAGTAAAAATACAAAAAAAGATTTATAAAGCAAACATTAACTGAAGGAATGGGTAAATTAATACCAGAAAAGGAGACTTCAGGGCACAGAAAATTATCAGACACAGAAAGGAACACTATATATAATAATTAAAAGGCAGACAAACCAAAGAGACATACAATTTTAAACGTGTATAAACCAAAAAACCAGCTGCTAAATATGATACAAAAACTGATCAAACAGAAAAGAAAAATATATAAAACTATAATTATACTGTAGACATCAACATCCATCTGTGAAAAATAGGTAAATTATACAGAAAATCAGTAAGGGTGTAGAAAAAAATCAATAACACCATCAACCAACAAGAACTAAACAACATGTGTAGAATACTCCACAAAATAAGAAGAGAATATATGTTCTTTGCAATTGCCGTATACATTCTCCTTAAGAATGTATACAAAATAGGCCATATCCTAAGCCATAACATAAACCTCAACAAACTTAAACAATTTGTGGGACATAGCTAAAGCAGTGCTAAGAAAAAAATGAACATTAAATGCATACATTAAAAAAGAGGAAGTCTCAAATCAACTATTTTAGTTTCCCCTCAAGAATGTGGGAGGCCCTGGCCAGGTGCTCACTTGGCTAGAGCGTCATCCTGATACACCAAGGTTGTGAGATCAATCCTCCGTCAGGGCACATGCAAGAAGCAACCAACAAATGCATCAATAAGTGAAACAACAAACTGATGTTTCTTTCTCTTTCTCTTTCTCTTTCTCTTCTCTTTCTCTCTTTCTCTCTCTCTCTCTCTCCCCCCCTCCTTTCCTCTCTCTCTCCCTTCCTCTCTAAAATCAATAAATAAAATTCTTTTAAAAAAAAGAACCTGGGAAAAGAGTAAAATAAACTAAAAGCAAGCAGAAAGAAGGGAATTACAAAGTGTAGAAACAGATGAAACTGAAAGAAAATATAGAAAAAAATCAATGAAACAAAGCACTAGTTCTTTTTAAAAGATCAATAAAATTAGCAAAACTGTAGCATGACTGACAATGACAAAAAAGGATACAAATTATCAATATCAAGAATGCAAGCAGGGATATCACTACAGACCCTGGAGATATGAAAAAGATAATAAGAGAATATTACAAACTCTACACACATAAATTTGACAACTTCAATGAAATGGATCACTTTCTCAAAAAACACAAATTACAACAACTCACCCAATATGAAATATTTGAACAGCCTTAATAACTATCAAGAAAGTTAAATTCATAGCTTTAAAACTCTCCAAAAAGAAATCTACAACTCTCTTTTCCCTGGAGAGTTCTATGAAACACTTTAAAGAATAAACACCAATTCTACACAACCTCTTCCAGAAAACAGAGAGGAGACAAGACACTTCCAAACTCATTTATGAAACTAATATTACTTTGATAGTAAAACCACAAAGACAGCACAAAAAAAGAAAACTACAGTCCTCCATGGATATTCCTTAATAAAATATTATCAAATGCAATTGAGCAACATCTGAAAGGAATTATATACATCATGAAAAAATGAGGTTTATTTCAGGAATGCCATGCTGTCTCAGTATTTGAAAATCAATCAAAATAATCCTCCATATTAACAGACAAATGAAGGATTACATAATCACAGTTATTGATTCAGAAAAAGCATTTAACAAAATTTAACACTCAATCGTAAGAACAGGAACAGAGTGGAACTTCATTAACTTTATAAAGAACATCTGAAGGAAACTTATAGCTAACATTATATTTAATGGTGACAGACCAAATGCTCTCTCCTTAAAATTAAGAACAAGGTAAGAATATCCATTCTCAACACTTAATCAACATAGTCCTTGGAGGTCTAGAGAGTGCAGTAAGGCAAAAAAGGAAAGAAAACGCATATAGACTGAAAAGGAAAAAATAAAAAACTATTCCACTTTGCAAATGACATAACTGTCCACATTTTTAAAAAAGTATATGGATTCTACAAAAAACACTCCTAGAATTAACAATTGAGTTTAGCGAGGTCACAGGACATAAAATAAGCATGTCAATTGTATTTCTTTGTATGTCAAAATTAAAAACACAATACCATTTATAATTATTTAAAAAATGAAATACATGTAAATCTAAGAAAACATTTAAAAGATTTGTATGTGGAAAAATACACAATACTGATAAAAGAAATGAAAAACGATCCAAATAAATGCAGAGACATATCTTATTCATGGACTGGAAGACTCAAGACAGTAATAACATCTTTCAATGGGTAAATGCTTAAACAAATGGTGGTACATCTATACCACAGAATTCTACTCTGCAATAAAAAGGAATGAATTATTGACATATTAAACAACCTATATGAATCTCCAGAAAAGTATGCTTAACAAAAACAAAAAAAGCCAATCCCAAAAAGGTTACATACTATTAATATTCCACTTAACATTCTCAGAATGACAAAATTAGAGCAATGAAGAATAGATTAATGTTTGCTTGGGGTTAAGGAGGGGTGTGAATGGGAAAGAAATGGATATGTGTATAAAAAGACATGAGGGATCCTTGCTGTGATGAAAATGTTCTATAATGACTATATCGATGTCAACATCCTGGTTGTGATATTGTACCACAGATTTTCAAAATGTTACCATAGCCCTGAGTGGTGTTGCTCAGTTAGTTGGACATCATCCTGCAAAGTGAAGGGTTGTCAGTTTGATTCCTGGTCAGGGCACCTACCTGGGTTGCGGGTTCGGTCCCCAGTCGGGGTGCATACAAGTGGCAACCGATCAATGTTTCTCTCCCTTCCCGTCCCCTCTCCAAAAATAAATAAATTTTTAAAAATTGCAAAAAAAAAGTCCTCGGGCAAGGACAAAAAAAAGTAACTTTAAAAAAAAAATGTTACCATAAAAAGGAACAGTAAAGAATATACAGGGTCTGTATTATTTCCTACAACTGCCTGTGAAATAGCACAAATAAAAAGTTTAATAGCCCTGGCCAAGTAGCTCAGTTGTTTTAGAGCATCGTCCTGATACACCAAGGTTGCGGGTTCATTCCCTGGTCAGGGCACAAACAAGAAACCACCAATGAATGCATAAATAAAGTGAAACAACAAATTGATGTCTTTCTTTCTCTCTCTCTCTAAAATCAAATTTAAAAGTTTAATAATTTTGTTAAAGTGTTCAGAAATACACACTATGATAGCTCCTTTCCTTCCTGTATGTGCATGCCATTCCTTCATGAAGAAGTAGAACCTATTCCTTCCCTCTCCTTGAATCTGAGGCTAGTCTTAGTGATTTGAGTAATTTATAAAACTTGGGGCACTAGGGCATAGACTTTCAGCTTCCCCCACCCTCTGGGAAAACTTGCTCTGGTGGAAGCCAGGTGTCACATAAGAAATTTGGTTACCATGAGACTACTATGCATGGAGTAAGTGATGCTAACCAGCCCGTAACCCGGCACCACACATGTGAGTGAAGTAGTTATCTTGGACATTCCAGCCCCGACAGATTTTTGAAAAAAGAATCAGGGGCCCAGATATATGGTCTCAGTCAAGCATTCCCAGCTATCTTCATCCTTTCGAGCCATCCCAAACATTATGGAGCAGAGATAAATCACCTCATGCCCAAACTACTGACGCAGAGGTTTGTAAGTATAATATCTTATTGTTGATATACACCAGGAATTGGCAAACTTTTTCAGGAAAGGTCCAGAGAGTAATTTTTTAGGCTTTGACAGTCACACAGGTTCTGCCACAACTTCCAAACTATGGTGGTCTAGCACAAAAACGATCACAGACAATATGTAAAAAATGAGCATGGCTGTACCCCAAATTTTATTTATGTATATGGAAGTCTGAATTTCATATAAATTTAATTTGTCACAAAATATTCTTCAAGTTTTTAAAAACTTTTTAAAATGTCAAGTCCAGCCCTGGCTGGTGTGACTCAGTGGATTGAGCACTGGCCTGCGAACCAAGGGGCGGCCAGTTTGATGAGTCAGGGCACATGCCTGGGCTGTGGCCCAGTTCCCCGGTGGGGGGCGTGTGAGAAGTGGCCACACACTGATGTTTCTCCCCTTCTCTTTCTTCCTCCTTCTCCCTCTCTCTAAAAATAAATAAATAAATAAAATATTTTTTTTTAAAGTTGTCCATTCTTTGTGAGCTGTACAAAAATAGGTGGAAGGTTAGATTTGGTCCCGTGGGCAGTAGTTTTCTAACCTCCACTTTACCCCGTTGGTTTAGAGATAGTTCATACAACAATGGGTATCTGTAACACACAATAACTTACTTAGGATAAAGAAAAATCATTCTGAAACTTATTCTCAAATTGTCCCAAAAAAGAAATAATACATGTATGAGAGATAAAAAAGACAATGATAAGCAAATGTGGCAAAAGTTAATATTTGATGAAGTTCAGTGAAAGCTATAGGGAGTTTTTTAATCTCCCATCCTCACCCCATAACCAGTATTAATTAACATTTCGGTGTAGTTTTTTTCCAGCCTAGTACCAAATTAAACATAATTGCTCATTTCACCTTAGATAAATAGCAAAACAGCCTTGTAGGTTTTGGTATTACTACAAAAACTACCCTTTCTATAGTAAACACTTATTTAATCACTTCTATCACTCAACATTAATGCTAACAAAGTTACACATGTTTAAACACACCTGAAACCTGTCTGATTTTGTTAACCAGTGACATCCCATAAATTCTATAAAAGGACAAACTTTTAAAGTAAATAAATATTCATTTCGACTTTAAAGAAAAATAGGTCTATGTGTATGTGTGTGGGAATATGAATGCTGGGGGTAGGGATGATAACTACTGATCCCTAAAAACTCTATAAACTAGAAAGGTTAATTTTTACTCTAGCTGTGAGTAATAGCAAATTACGCTTGCTTGCCTTCAGTAATAACCATACTGTGTTGTGATTTTCAGGAGGTTGAAGATTTGGGCTTGTCATTTCAGAATAAATGTATTTTTAATTTTAAAATGAAGCTTGAGGAAAAAACAGTAATTACTGTTACTATCTAACTTTTAAAACAATTTTATTAGTTTGGAGACAGGAGTAAGAAAAGGGGATAAAGAAGTCTCATGAAAACAAACACAAGTCGATACACAGACTACAAAAGGTATCAATATACATTTCTGTATCTGTTGTCTAACAGAAGATATTATCCTAGTAAACAACTCTAGGAGATAAAAAAAATGTTTTAATATCATAAAGAAAAATACATTACTATTTATTTTGACAAGATATGAACGCAATACATGTGGTAGCTGCTTATGCTGCGACTATAACAAAGATTGTTGGAGGTGTTTTGTTTTTGATTCAAACTTCTACCTTATACTGATCTTTCTACCAACAAACTTTCACTGGATCATGGGCTTCAATTTTCTGAAAGTCATAACTACACAGAAACTAACATGGTAAATGAACATAAAGCCAGTATGACTTTAACCTGTGAAAAACTAAGTAGTAAAAGTATTAATATATTATCTGAAGAAAATAAAATATGCAAGTGTTCCCAATCAGTCACAATCAATGTAATTAATACCACAGCTACTACTACATACCTTCTCATATCGAGTAGTATTTAAAATTTCACATTTTTTAAAAAAGTAAAGTCCATTCTTTCTTTATGGGCTGTACAAAAATAGGTGGAAGGTTGGATTTGGTCCCATGGGCAGTAGTTTTCTAACCTCCAGTTTACCCCATTGGTTTAGAGATAGTTCATACAACAATGGGTATCTGTAACACACAATAACTTATGTAGATGTCTTAATGTGTTTTAGCTTGTTTAAAATTCTTTATGCCAAAATTGTAGTTATAAATAAAAATATAGGTTTTTGAAACTTGAAGAATTTAACTAAAAGCTCTACAGGTCCAGTTTCCAAGAAATCAGTAGGTTCTGAATTAGAATAAGCTAACGGGAAAATCTTTAAAAAGAAAAGAAAGAAAATAACCTATCATTTTATTTCAATGAGAGAGGGCAATGTCCTATCTCCTACATCAAAACCTTTGAAAAGATCAGGCAATGGGGTCAGTGAAGACAGGTTTTCGTAGTCTTTGTTCTTTGCACAAAAATATAACCTTTGTACAGACTTTTCAGTTCTTACCTTGATTTCTCCCAATTTGCTCACAGAGAGACATGCAAAAATCACTGAATTTGGAGCTTTACCAAACTTACTGCCAATCCTCCTTCCTCTTCCTAAAGCATTGGGCTACAAAAGTCACATCAACAACAGAGTTTTTGAGAGCTGCAATTTAACTTATAGATCTTGTATGATCTTTTAATTTTATAGTCGTGTTCACACAAGAAGAGGGCCAGACTAGAAACCAGGGCTCCTGACTTAAAACATTCTTCCACTTTGCAAGGCTTGCTTACTTAAGAAATAAGGGCATATGCCAGGTTGCCTCTATCATTTTACTGAATGCTAAAACCTCAGTTTTGGAAAGAATGTTAAAGATCATCTATATAGTCTGAACACCTACTTAGTCTAGATAGACATGAATCCACTCTATGTTATGCCTGCCAAGCAGTTATCCAGATCCTGGCAATAAGGAAATCATTAGCCCCACCCAGACTGCCCAGTCTACCTTCTGAGAACCCTGATTGTTCTTCCCTATGCTGAGGGAAACCTGTTTCCCTGAAACTTCTATCCATCCATCCAATTCTGCCACTTATTGCCAAGCAGAACACACCTACTTCCATTTCCAAGAACAGCCTTTCAGATACTTCAAACAGCCACTCTATACGCTGGAGTATTTTCTCTTCTGTAAGCTAAATATCCTCAACTCCTTAAACTTAACCTTTTGTAATTGTGACCCCCTACCCCAAGTACTTTCCTAAGAATAAATTCCACCTTGCTTATAACCATCTTAAACTAGGATGCCCAGAACTGAAGCTAATACTTCAAATATGGTCTGACTAGAGAAGAACCAACTACTCCCTTTCTCGGAGACCTCCATTAATGCAGTCTACAAATATGTTCTTAACAGCCACATCACATCAGACTCATAGTAAGCTTACCAACTGACTAAAATCTTTTACTCATCTGTTAAGTCAAATCTCTTCCACTAGACACTTACATGACAGGAATATTTTAGACTCAAGAGCATGGCTTTATGTTTATCACATTCAATATAATCTTGTTAAATTCAGTCCATGATTCTAGCCAATTGTGATCTTTTGAGACCCTGGTTCTTAATTCAAGTATCGATTATCCACAAAGCTCACCATGATCTGCAAATCCAAAACATATGTCTTCTATGTTGCATGAAAGTAAAATAATTGGTAAAAATAAACAGAGCCCTGACCGTTGTGGCAACATCCCAGAAAGCAAAAGATCACCAGTTCGATTCTTGGTCAGGGCACATGCCTGGATTACGGGTTCAGTCCCCGGTCAGGGAGCGTACAAGAGGCAACCAATCGATGTTTCTCACATCAATGTTTCTCTCTCTCTTTCCCCCTCCCTTCTCTCTCTCTGAAAATAAATAAATTAAATATTTCAAAAAACAAGTAAATAAACAGAACAGAGATAAGCACCAAGTCTTGTGGTAAGGATACAGAATTTTTTCTTTAAATTTAAAATAAATTATCCAGTTTCCAGAACCTATTTTTTCATCACATTGACATCACGTTGGAACTTAGCAAACCCTTTACTGAACTACAAATATGGTATGCTTATCACATGTGCTTCATCTCTCAAAGAAGCAACTGTCGAAAAATAAATTCAGGTTAGTCTAACATGACTTTTTCTTAGTGATACCATAGTGGGTCTTTCATTATTAACCACTTATAAATAAGCCATGGTTTTTGTCACCTGTTTTGGAATCTTCCTAAGCATCAATGTTAATTTGTTTACTCTAGAACTTGCAGAAAAACAAGGAAACAACAGCAGCAACAAAATTACCCTTGCCCATCTCAAGGTTTCTTCTCTAGGTCTCTTCTGATCCTCTTGGTTAAAAATCACCAGTGGAAGTATAGATATTTCTCTCCCTTTCCTTCGAACTTTCTGAATAAAGAAGGCTTAGTGAAGTGATATGTCTTTTTATTTTTAAGTCTACCTTTTTTATGCTTTTTATTAACTAATCTGCTTATCCAATTTCATTTTAAAGCTGTAAATTTTTGTAGCCCTTAGTCTGGTACCAACTGGAAACTGCAGTGGTATTTGACTGAAATCCAGTTACTATTTCAATGGTTCTTGGGTTTGTATTTTAAATAGGTTATCTTAATTCTTGGTGCTAACGCTCAGTATCTCAAAATCTGCTTGTATATACAGGCAAATACCACATTTACTTGTTTCCAGTAAAATATCGATTTCACTGCTAACAAAAGAAGTATACTCTGATTTCCATCTTACTATCTCTGATCACACACATTAAGAATGGAGACCCCATGCTGGAACAACTGGATAGCTTTATGGGAAAAAACAAGTCCCAGCCTTTACCTCACATCATACACAAGTACTAATTTGAAATGAATCACATACAGACCTAACTGTGAATGCTAAATCTATAAAACATCTAAAAAAAAAACACAGGAGAGAAAATCTTCATGACCTTTTAGTAGGCAAAGATTTCTTAGCACATAAAAGTCACAAGAGAAAATATTAATGTGGATTTCATCAAAATTAAAAATTGTTCTTAAAAATATTATGAACATGAAAAGAAAAATACAGAAGTGGGTAAAATAGTAGTAATGCTTCTATCTGCCAAAGTGTATCCAGAATATGTAAAGAATTCTTAAAAATTAATAAAAATAAGGCAAATGACACAATTTTTTTAAAAAATGGATAAAACATTTGAAAACAGTTCAAAAATAAGATATAAAAATGGCCAATAAGCACATGAAAAGATAATTCTATAGCATCAGTCATCAGAAAAAATGCAAATTAAAATATCACTATATACTTGCCAAAATGGCTTAAATTTGATTAAAAATGTTGATACATAAGTTGATTACAGACCATCTTAATAACAAATAGGAGGCAAATTTCAAGGCTGAAAGTTACATTTTCACCGACATTTCTAAGAAAACAAAGTTTATATAAAGTTCAACTCAGTATTTAAAATAACATATTCATATCTAACAATTTGCTTAATGTATCAATTAAATGTGACCTAATTCATCTACTCATTTAAATATAATTAGGAGTATCATATGCAATTGGGAAAACTTGTAGTAGAATTTTGTTCTCCTCCTGACCTTTACAAATTAACTATTTAAGACCTTAATCATTTCTTTTAGTAAAACGTGAAATTTTCAATAATTCAAATTTAAAATTAAAATGCACTGTATTCCAATCAATGTGTGAAATACTTATTAAGTGCTACACTACATATTAGGTACATGCTTGATTAGTAATATTACTTTTCTAAAAACTTTTCAGTCAAAGGTAGGAAAAAAACATAATGTACACAAAATAATCATATAATCCGACTCAAATCCCACTGTGCTAAATATGTTAAAACTTCTTCCTCGACACAGTTGCCAGCTCACATTCTCTCTTTTTCCCCTTTTCAGCCCTCACTCTCCCTTTTCATTTTTTCATGATAGGCATTTTAATTATATGTGTTACTACAGGAAAGAGAAGGTACTCAAATGATAATACAAGTTGTTTTGTGTGAAAAGGGGGCTATATATAGTCTTTGAGACCCAGTGAAATTTCTGTCACACTTATATCCATAACCCACTTTATTTCAAGCAATTTGTTATCTCCGATATAGTTAATATACCTGGAAAGTTAATGTCTCAACAAATATTTTACATATTTGAGTAATTAATGGCTTGCCAAAGCGATTAAATTTTGAGATTGCTTCAGAGGCCTCATTCCTATATTTCATGTAGAAGTTTTTCTAAAATGCAATAAATTTCTCTGTGAAGTAGGAAATTCAGGATCTTATACACAACAGGCATGTAATAATTTTCTCTACAAGTTTAAACAATTTGACAAATTAGGCCCTGAATCACAATTTTAAAATGAGGATCTTGAGTGGCAGGTTATTACAGGATATCTAACATAGAACCAGTAGTGATTACCTTATTTGCTTCAGTAAAGTGGTACTGAACTTGTCTGGCTCTATTTCATGTATGTCAATTCCCTTCCTATTAAAAAAACATTTAGTCTCCATTCTTCTTAGACAATACCCACGATTTTCAGTAAAGATGCTATTGAAGTTGTCTGGCTCTATTTCACATAGGTCAATTCCCTTCCTATTAAAAAGCATTTAGTTTCCACTTTTCTGAGACAATACCCACAATTTCTGTCAAAAATCTCATAAAGAATCAGAAATAGGAGTGCCACACCATAAACCCAGTTATTCTACCAAAACAACAATAGAATTCAAAGTCATTACATAATTAAGACTGAATAAATCTCTGATAATTAAAAAAAAAATAGGGTGGGGTTACTTTGAAGACCTGTCACAGATAATTAAATGCAATGTGGTATCCTGGAACAGAAAGGGAGCATTGCTTTAAAAACTAGTGAAATCTGAATACAGTCTAAAGTTTATGGTTAATACTAATATACCAATGTTTCTTTCTTAGTTTTGATAAATGTACCACAGAAATGTAAGATGATTAACACTGGGGAAACTAAAGCTAAGTAAAGAATATACAGAAAAGCTCTTCATTACCTCTGCAACTTTTCTGTAAACCTAAAATTATCCAACAACAATAACAACAAAAACCTCCACCAAAAAAAAAAAAATTAAAAGGAGTTGTGTGTAGAATAAAAGGCTTTTAAACCTGAAAAAGAAATAAGAGCACACATATCAACAGTAAAAAATAAAGACTCCCAGTCAGTAAATAGGTAATTTACAGAATTATAAAAAAGGAAAGGCAACTAGTTAACAATAAAAATATTGAATTTACAAACAAAAATGAAATTAAAGCAAGGTAAAACAATTTTAATATACCAAATTAGCAATTTAAAAATTATATTATTGGTAAAAGTATGGTGAATCTGGAACTGCCATACATTAATGACTAAAGGGTACACTAAGATAATTTTTATAATGCAATTTGGCACATTATATCACAGGCAAAAAAATAGACTTAGTAATGCAAATTTTGAAAAATAAACCGAGAAAATAATCTGGAACATAAACAGCCTTTATAAAAATATGCTCATTGAAGTATTTCAGTGATACTTAACTTTTATTGAAACAATCTACAAAACATTCACCATAGGAAGATAGTTAATTATGGTACATTCCCTTAATAGGCAGTTATTAGCAAAAATATTCAGAGTTTATAGTAAACCTGAGCAATTCAGATTCAGAACTATATAAACAAAGCATCATAACTAGGTAAAATAAATGAAAAAAATCATGCTTGTAAAAGAGACCAGAAGAAAGTACACCAAAATATGAATGACAGTTATCTCTGGGTGATGGGATTATGATAATATTTTCTCCTTATATTTCTATATTTTATAATTTTATTGTAAATGAGCTGCTTTTATAATGGGGAAAACTATATTTTTAAGAAATTAAAGTGGAAGAAGCATACTTTCAAATATCATGTATTTGGGCAGTCTTAATTTAGAGATAATTATCACAAAACATTTTGCACATACTAAAAAACCCTTAAAATGATTTAAAGATATATGTTGTAATCATTAGTGAACCTCTTGTAAAGCATTCTGGTACTACTCAAAAACTATTAGCATGCATTTTGGCTCATATTAGAATAAGGTCCTACCCTCAATGAGTTTACCATGTAGTGGGAACCAAGATTAAGTTACAAGAACAAGAATAAAAGAACAGCGAAAGAAATTAAATATTTATATACAAGCAATGTGGTTAAGTATGGATTCTACAAATGGTTGGATCTAATAATTATGTGACCTTAGGCAAATTTCAGCCTCTCTAATCCCAGCTGCCTTTGTCTGTTATTCGGAGATAATAATAGTACTGACTTTGCAGAATTACTGTGAGCACTAAATGAAATATTCAAGTATAACACCTGGCAAAATGTCTGGCACATAATCAGTATGTGAATGTTAGCTACTATTCGTAACCGATTGTTAGTGTTGTTGACTATCAGTGTTACATCATTAGAAGAAGGAAAGGGGATCAATAACAGCAGGAATTAAGGAAGGTTTTTCAAAGGATGTAAGAATTCAGCTAATCCTTGAAGGGAGATTAGAACTGGATAAGACTAGGCGGAGATGCAGGGCTTATTAAGAACTTAAGAGATTGAAGAAGCAGGGCATGTGTACAGAACAGTGAAGTGAACCATCCAACTACAGCAAAATAGACACAGAAATACTTCTTATGAAAGGAAGTAAAATACAATTTTTTAAAGAAAAAATAAGAGTCTCAATTAGTATTTGTGTTACAACATAGATTTATCTTCAAGGGAAAAATTTTAAGTGCAAGTTAAATTATAGTATCTCATACAATACTCTATAAAAATTACTTTAACAAAACAGTAAATTGACAGGGCAATATTTAACAACTAAAGTCTAATAAAAAAAAATCTAAAACAACCAGTAAATATTAAGTAAAGAAATATTCATTTGGTCCTGGCTGGTGTGGCTCCACAGACTGAGTGCCTGCCTGCAAACAGAAGAGTTGCCAGCTTGCTTCACAGTCAGGGCACAGGCCTGGGTTGTAGGCCAGGTCCCCGGTTGGGGGCATGCAAGAGGTAGCTGATTGACCTGTCTCTCATGCATCGATGTTTCTCACCCTCTCTTTCTCCCTTCCTTCCCCTCTCTCGAAAGATAAATAAAATCTTTAAAAAAAAAAAAGAAATATTCATTTGCATTGGAAGAGGAAAGGAGGCAAACATTTTTAAACACTACAAATTTTTTTTACATACTAAGAAATTAAAAGCTTAAAAACTAAAATAAATATATTATTTAAGAAGTATGTACAAATAACATTTCCTTAAATGTTTATGCATATACCTTCCCGATTCTAATTGTTCTTGCCTGTTATATACACATTACAAAACAACTCAGTAAGTATTTGAATAGTAATTCTAAATTAATGAAATAGATTTCTCTGATGCACAGAAATGTATACAGTTTTCAGATATCCTATTTAGATCAATTTTTAAATATCTAATCATAATTTAGTAGAATTAACATAAATTATAAGGGTGAATTTTTTTACCAGTTTGTAAAATGAACAATACATTATTTCCTCTTGTAGTAACCTCCTACTGCTCTAAAGTATTAGACATTATTGATCATTAAAAACACAAATTGTTAAGCTCAACAGTATAACTTTGACTTTATTGACTATTTCTAAGTAAAATTAAAACACAATTCACTGAAGAATTCACAAAACTTCAGCAAGCTCATTCTATACATATTGGCTACAAAAAAAATTTGAAAAAAAGCAGGTTCTCGAAATTAGGTTTCATTATGGGTCTGAGATTTATAGATTTAATCTCAGTTCTGAACCCTATTAATAAACTGCGTATGTTAAGAAAATTATTTAGTCTTTTTAAGCTAAAGTTTCTTTGGCTGTAAAATGGGAACAGTAATAGTGCCTTTCCTCATGAGGTTACTGTAAGGATGAAATAATATAATACATATAAAACATACATTACAGATTCTAATCTAGCATAGACTAAGTATGCTTAATACATAGAAATCATCATTAACATAATCATTATGGGTTTCTATAGTATATAATGTTTAAATATTTAAGAAGTCTCCAGGGAAACCCTGAGGTAATAAATGAGTTTTTTTTAAGGTACACAGAAGAAATTTTAGCCTCTGACACCCACAGCTACAGCAAACAATAAACGCAGTCTACTCCTATCCAGATAAACATAAAGCCTTACAGTAAAGGTCTATTTTCCTAAGTTCCATTTGCTCAGTACATCATGTCCAGCTTTAAACAAAAAATTGCAAAATATACTAATAAACAAAAGCACAGCTTGAAGAGACAGGGCAAGCAATAATACAAGGTTCACCTTTGGCAGAGATGTTAGAATGAAGAGACCAGAAATTTAAAACAACTATAATAAATATGGTATGGTCTCTAATGGAAAAAGGAGCCAACATGCAAGAACAGATGGGTAATATAAGCAGAGAGATAGAAACTTTAAAAATCAAAAGGAATTCTAGAAATGAAAAATACTATAGCAGAAATGAAGAATGTCTTTGATGGGGTTATCAACAGACTGAACATAGCTGCAGAAAGAATCAGTGAACTTGAGGAAATGTCATAGAAACTTCCAAAACTGAAATGGAAATGGAAAAAAGAATGAAAACGAAAAGAATATCCAAGAACTGTAGGACAATTATAAAAGGTATACATACACATAATGAGAATACCAAAAGGAAAGGGAAAGAAATAGAAGAAATATTTGAAGCAGTAATGACTGAGAACTTCCCATAATTACTGACAAACATCAAGCCTTAAGGTCTGCTAACTAAATGCTGTCTACAATGAGCCAACTTAATAGCCAAAATTTATGAAGAACTTATAAAACTCAACAACAAAAAGACAAACAATCCAATTAAAAAAATGGGCAAATGACCTGAACAAACACTTCTCCAAAGAGGTCATACAGATGGCAACAGATGCTCAACATCACTAATCATCAGAGATATGAAAATTCAAACCACAATGAGATATCACATCACACCTGTCAGAATGGCTATATCAATAAAACAACAAACAGCAAGCGCTGGCGAGAATGTGGAGAAAAGGGAAGTTTTGCGCACTATTGGTGGAAAGCAGGCTGGAGCAACCAACCACTATGAAAAACAATATGACGGTTTCTTAAAAGATTAAAAATGGAACTGCCAGATGACCCAGGAATTCCACTTCTGTGTATATATCTGAAGAAGCCCAAAACACTAATTCAAAAGAATATATGTACCCCTATGTTCATTGCAGTGTTATTTACAATAGCCAAGCTATGGAAGCAACCCAAGTGCCCATCAATACACAAGTGGATAAAATAGCTGTGGTACATATATACAATGAAATAGTACTTTACATGCCTTACCATTTGCAACAGCATGGATGGACCTAGAAAGTATTATTCTAAGTGAAATAAGTCAGGCAAAGAAAGGTAAATAGCATATAATTTTGTTTACATGTGGAATATAAAGAACAATACAAATGAACAAACAAAACAGAAACAAATTCATAGATACAGAGAACAGACTGACGGTTGCCAGAGGGTAACCACTGGGGGACTGGGTATAAGAGGTGAAGAGATTGAGAAGTACAGGTTGGTAGTTACAAAAAAGTCAAGGGTATGTGAAGTACAGCACAGGAAATATAGTCAATAATACTGAAATAACTATATATGGGGACAGTTGGGTACTGAAAATATCAGGCAGAACACTTTGTACACCTGAAACTAATACAAAAATAACATTGACTGTAAACTGTATTTGAAAAAATAATAATTTTTTATTAAAAACAAAAATAAGCAAGCAGAGAAAAGAAATAATAAAAATTAGAGCAGAAATCAATGAAATTGAAAACAGGAAACCAATCAAAACCAAAAGTGGGTTCTTTGTAAAGATCAATAAAACAGATAAATTTTTAGCCAGGTTAACAAGAAAAAAAAACACAGATTACCAATATCAGAAATGAAAGTGAGGCCATCTCTACTGATTCTGTGGACATTAAAAAGATAATAAAGGAATATTATGAACAACTCTATACCCACAAATTTGACAGACTGGATGAAATGGACCCATTCCTTGAAAGACACAATCTACCAAACCCCATACAATGACAAATAATCTTAATAGTCATACGTCTGTTGAAGAAATTGAATTAACAAACAACAGCCTTCTAAAACAGGAAGCACCAGGACCAAATAGGTTCACTGGCGAGTTCCACCAAACATTTAAGAAATTACATTAATCCTCTAGACAATCTCTTCCCCAAAACAGACCTGTATTTCTTATGAATGTAAATGCAAAATCCTCCAGAAATACTAGTAAATCAAATCCAAAAATGCATATTTTAAAAAACTATACTACAACCAAGTGGGATTTATTCCAGGCATGTAAGGGTGGTTCAACATTAGAATATCAATTAATATAATCCATATCACATCAACAGACTATTAAAGAAAATCACATGATCATATCATTAGATACAGAAAAAGCATCTAACAAAATCCACCACTCACTCATGATAAAAACTCTCAAGCTATGAGGAATAGAGGGGAACTTCTTCAACTTGGTGAAGACATCTACAAAAAACTAATGCTAACGCTATTCTTAATAATGAGAAATTAGATGCTTTCCCACTGAGATAGGGAACAAGGAAAGGATGTCTGCTCTCACCATTCCTATTCAAATCATACTAGAAGTCCTAGTTAATGCAGTAAGATAAGAAAGGAAAATAAAAGGTATACAGGTTAGAAAACAAGAAATCAAACTTTCTTCACACGTGACATGATTGTCTATGTAGAAAATCCCAAAGAATCGATGAAAAAATCCTGAAACAAATAAGCTATCATAGCAAGGTTTCAGGGTACAAGGTTAACACACAGAGGTCAACTGCTTTATTATACACCAGCAATGAACAACTGGAATTTGAAACATATTAACATTCACATTAGCACTAAAAAATGGTATATACTTAGGTATAAATCTTAGAAAATATATACAAGATCTGTATGAGTAGTACTACAAAACTCTTATAAAAAATAAAAGATCTGAAATGGATAATGTACATTGATAAAACTCAGTATTGTCAGGATATCAATTCTTCCTAACTTGATATATAGGTCAATGCAATCCCAATCAAAATCCAAGCAAGTTATTTTGTATTGACAAACTGATTCTAAAATCTGTATACTGATTCTGAAATCTGTATATAGAACGACCCCAAACAATGTTGAAGGAGAACAAAGTCAGAACAATGACACTACCCAACTCCAGGACTTACTATAAAAATATAAAACAAAGAGTAATTAAGGTAGTGTAGTACTAGTGAACAAACAGAGAGATGAATGGAATAGAATAGAGCCTAGAAATGGACCCCTACAAATAGAATCAACTTATCTTTGACAGAGAAACAAAAGCTATTCAATGGAGAAAGGATGGTCTTTTCAACAAACTGTGCTGGAATGAATCTAAACACAGACCTTACACCTTTCACAACACCAAAAGCATATTTCATTAAAAAAAAAAAAAGTTGGTAAATTGGACCTCATTAAAATTACACATGTATGCCCTGTGAAAGATCTAAGAAAATGAAAAGACAAGCCGTAAACTGGAAGAAAATATTTGCAAAACATATATATGGTAAAGGACTGGTATCTAAAATATACAAAAGACCCTTAAAACGCAACACTAAGAAAAGAACCCAGTTTTTAAAATGGGAAACTGATCTGGACACTTCACCAAAGAAGATATACAGATGGCAAACAGGCATATGAAAAGATACTCAGAATTATATGTCACCAGGTACCCGCAAATTAAAACGAGACACCACTACACCCCTACTAGAATGGTGAAAATTCAAAGCACTGACTACCTCAAAACCAGGTGAGAATGTAAAGCAAAAGGAACTCTCATTCATTGCTGGTGGAAATGCAAAATGATACAGGCGTTTTGAAATATAGTCTTGGCAGTCTCTTAGAAAACTAATCATGTGCTTACCATATGATACAGAAACTGTGCTCCTTGGTATTTACCCAGATGAGCTCAAAACTTACGTTCTACACAAAAACCTGTACACAAATGTTTATAGTAGCTTTATTCATAATTAACAAAACTTGGAAGCAACGAAGATGTCCTTCAGTAGATAAATGGATAAACAAACTGCAGTATATCCATACGGTGTAATACTACTTGGCATTAGAAAGAAACTAGCTATCTAGCCACAAAAAGATATGGTGGAATTTCCAATGCATATTACTAAGTGAAAGGACCCAATCTAAAATGGCTACACATTGTATAATTCCAACTATATTACTTTCTGGAAGAGGCAAAACTATAGAGACAATAAAAAGATCAATGGTTGCTAGGGATTCAGAAAAGAGAAAAAGGAATGAACAGGTGGTGTACAGGCGATTTTTAGGGCAATGAAACTATTTTGTATAATATTGTTACAGAATCATGTCATTATATATTTGTTAAAACTAACAGGTGCATAACAATAAGGGTGAACCCTAATGTAAACTATGAATTTTTGGTAATAATGTATATCTCTATTGGATGAGGATGATCTCCATGAAATGATATGGAATGATTTCCAGGATATACTGTTAAGTAAAAAGCAAAGTGAAACAGAGTAACAATAGTATTTCCGTACTTCTTTTGTGTAAAAAGGAGGAAATAAGGATAAAAAGTGTATGTATCTACTCATTTGTGCAAAAAGAAACAGGAAAAATATACCCAGAATGGTGCTACAACAACTGGAAATTCACATGCAAAAAAATCAGGTTGGACCCCTTCCTTATACCATACACAAAAATTAACTCAAAATACCAGTAGTCAAAGACAACACTAAAGCACAAGTAATAAAATAAAAAAATAGATATGTTAGACTTAATGAAATTTAAAACTTTTGTGCCATCAAAACACACCACCAAGAAAGTGAAAAGACAAGTTAGTGAATGAAAATATTTATAAATCACATATCTGATAAGCATCTAATATCTAAATTATATTTTAAAAAGTCTTACAATGCAATGCTAAAAATATAAATAACCAAATTTTAAAATGTGCATAGGATCAGAATACACATTTCTCAAAAATATGTACAAGTGGTCAATAAACACATGAAAAGATTGTGGCTAAACATCATCCAGTAACTGGAGAAATGTAAATCAAAACCACCATGAAATACCACTTTACACCCACTAGGATGGCTAAAATAAAATAGACAATAAGGTATCCTGGTGAGAATGTGAAGAAATTGAAACCCTCATACATTGCTAGTGGGAATATAAAACGATGCAGCCACTCTGGAAAAGGGTTTGGCAGTTCCTCAAAAAGATAAAATTACTGCAGTTCCATGTGGTCCACTTCTATACTATCTTTGCAACTGTTCTGTAAGCCTAAAATAATTTCAATAAAAAGTTTTAAAAATAAAAGAACCACATTCAAAAACCTTATTTTGTATATTAGAGTACTCTTCAAATTAAAGCTGAGCCATTAAACTCATTTCTAAACCCACTTACCGTATGAATAATTTCAGTTTCAATTAAGTTACTCTGAGATAGAATATCACTACATTCTCTTTGGATTTAATGATTTTTGGAAGGGAATACAGAAGATAATGTTTAAGGGAAACAAGATTTTGGAAACCGAAGGGGGATGGTTGGAAAAAGACTAGTAAAACAGAATATAGACTTAAAAGATTAAAATTACTATATTAACAGTATCCTATAAACAAAGGGGGAATCTGGAAGGTTAATTTTAAAAGGATAACTATGGCAATAATATAGACAAAGGGTCAGAAGGGGTTAAGAAAGTGTTGAGGGCTATCACAAAAGCCTACACCAGAGATTCCCA
The DNA here is from genome assembly GCA_004026545.1 of Mormoops blainvillei. Classification (NCBI taxonomy): domain Eukaryota; kingdom Metazoa; phylum Chordata; class Mammalia; order Chiroptera; family Mormoopidae; genus Mormoops; species Mormoops blainvillei. The sequence goes on from PVJD01001163.1 coordinate 170,626, forward strand.
AACTTTCTGGATTTACAAGACCTATAATGTGTCAGTAAATTTCTTAACAGGCCAAAAATCATACCCAACCATTCTGTTTATTAAGTAGTCAGGTCCCAACAACTTAAGATGTATGTCCTAACTTAACACCTGTGTTAGGTGGGCAATGCACAACTTCTCAAATGCTAGAACTAGACTGGACACTGCCTTCCTCTTTTTTTCTTCCATACAGATTTTCACATAGTAATTGCTTTCTGGCATGGCATCTACTAAAAACTCTGTTTTGTAAAAATATGATATCACTGAAAGCAATGAAGCAATCTAACTTTGAAAATGAACCACCTCAAGCTAGTAGTCTGTGTGGCTTCCAACAGATGTCCTTGCTCTCTTTTCCTCAAAATTTTTAAGCATCTCTTGGCACATCTGTGAGTGCTCTGTGGTAGCTTCTGGGCTCCAAAGTACAGTTTGGGAATCATGGGCCTTGGCAAAAGATGACAAAGGACGACATCAAGGTAGTGACAATAGAAAAATTGGAGTAATAATTAAGGCAATCTTCAAGGGGGGGAAAAAATCAGTAGATCCAGAGATGCTGTCTGTAAGTATAACAGTGCAAATACTTGAGAATATTCAAAATTTTGCTTAAAAAAATTATTCTATCTTTACCAACCCTCGCCCCCAATAGGCCTTGCTTCTATGGAGGACAACAAACTAGTCTTTTTTTTTTTTTTTTTAATGAACGAATGAAGCTGTTAAAATGTTTATATTAATTTGTAATCTTTATATGTGATATAGCTAAAGTACATTGTTCTCACTTTTAACACACCCATACTACAAAACAACTGAACTAAAAGAAGAAAATTATATTCAAATTTTTGACTCAATAAACATGTCAGGAGTACCAACAGGAATTATCATAAAGCATCTGCCAAAGTTTTACTTCAGACAGATGCTTGAGAATCAAATATGGTAGTTCCAAAACCTGGCTTGATGATCTTAAGCAGTTGGGGAATTTCTAAAATGACAGATTTGCCAGTACCATTCCAGACCTACCAAAATCAGACCTTTCTAATGGGCATGGATTCTCCTATTTGCAAAGTGCCCTGGTGATTCTTAAATCAGCCAGTTTGAGAGGAAATAGCTAAAAACAACACTGTCCGATAAAACTTTCTGAGATGATGTAACTATTCCAATATTGCACTGTCCAATATTGTCACCCCCTAGCTACATGTGGCTAGTGAGCACTTGAAATGTGGCTAATGTGCTGGAGGAACTGAATTTTTAATTTAATTTAAATTAAATTAATTTAAATTTAGATGTAAACTGCCAGATGTGGTTAGTTGTTTCTGTACTGGACAGCACGGAAGTTGGTTTATGTTATGTATCCATTCTTCTAAATAAGTTGTACCCTTGATTTAAATTAGGTAACCAGAAAATTAGGTTCCTCGAACATATTCTCTCACAAAGGGTCTTTATAAAGATTATATATCATGCCAACATAAACATTATCCAATTTACAGTCTAAGTCTTTTGTAGGTGGAGACTTTATCTCAAATGTCATACATTTTTTTCATAATAAAAATCCTCTTTGAATTAAGATCTAAGAAAAGTCTATGCAAATGAATTTGGGTATTTTCTTTAGTTAGAGGGAATATTATGTGAGCCAACATGCCTCAGCTGCCAGTAAACTCAGAACCAAGTCCACTATCCAATGGTAACTCCTCTTAAGTGCCTGATAACATGTATTCTAGCTCCTCTAAGGCTATCTCTGTTCTATTTATATTCCTAAATTAGTCAACATAATGTTATTTTAAATTATGAAGCTGACAAACTCTTTTGGATATAGGAAGAGTATCACCTTTTAAAGTAATAATTTCATAGCATTAAAGTCAATCTTTTTTATTGTTACTGAGGTATTAGAGTCATATTTAAGTGGGTTTTTTAATTTAAAGAGTATTTTAAAAATAACACCAGGATTAATAACACCAGGAAGTTTTTTAATATATCAAATTTACCAAAGCAAATCTTTAGGCATCTATTACCAAAGCTGCCTAAAAATATCACTATAACAGTGAAAAATAAGACAATCATACTGACAGCCTGTAGTAATTTCACTACCCCCATTTCACAAATTCAGTCCTACTCCTTTAAAAAACATGCAAAAGCCCTGATGTAGAATATGAACATCCCTATTGAACATTCAGTTCAAAATGCTTGTACAATTTTTCCTTCAGCACACTGGACTATTTTTATATCATGTAATGAACTACTTCAGTGACTCTTTTGTTGAAATTTTCCACAAAATTAGAACAAATACATTTGATACATCAACAGTACATTTTAAGTTCTCTGAGCATCTAATTGCACCACTAATGTGAAACAAAACTAAATTATAAGAGTAGAACGTCTGCACATAATCCCTTAAGATTTCATTTTAAAAATCAACTTTTAAAACACATAAACCAAGATCTGATATCAAAATGAAGTAAAGAAATTACGCACTATCAAAAGATACAATTTACTCCATGGGTTCATTTTAAAAATCATAACAGGAAAAAAAAATTTAAAGAAAAACTGTCACAAAGAAATATATCCTAAATATTATAGTCACCATAGTGCATTCGCACATGCATGCACACAAACACACATAAATGCTGGCAAATTCATTCTATTTCATGATTTTCAGGGTACATTGTCGTAAATTCTGTTGAGGACTTAAAATCCTATACAAAGACACAGGTCCACAGGAGCTACCTTAACAAGTATTAAGTGCCACTACCACATTAGTAAAAGTTTTCTTGGTAGTGTGGAGGCAGATGATCCCTGTACTTTGGAAATATTTTCAGGTTGTAATGCATAGATAAATTTTATTTCTTCTATCAGTTCAATGCCAGAAAGAGTCCTTTGTGCCAGACAGGGTCAATGGAGCCAAAAACAACTTTCCAAAGTCAAAATATTGAGTCCTCAGTTCTACACTCTCTCCATATTAAGCACCTTCTTATTTTAATGAATACCACAAAGTTCCTTTAATCAGGCCACTGCTCCAACATGTGACAGGCCAAACCAAATTGCCAATACCCTAAGATCCTTTATCTTTCCAACTTAATTTCTTATTCCTACTGATCCTTACACATCCTTTCACTCTCTCCTGATGGTCACTATTATGGTGACCTACACCTTGCCCAGATTATCCTTGATATTTCCAATCAATCCAGCCCACACCTCTACCCTGTTTATGCAGCACCACTGACAGCTTCAATGTTCTATTTCTGACAGTGTCGGAAGGAAGCAGTGGGGAGGGCTTGTGGAACAGTGTTTATAAAGTCTACATTAGTGTACAATGACGTCCTACACCTTCACACTCTCAGCCCTCACTGACTCACCCAGAGCAACTTCTGCGAGCTCCATTCAGAGTATCACCCAGAGTAATTTCTGCAAGCTCCATTCAGAGTAAGTGCCTTTATACAAGTAAGTGCCTTTATACAGTTGAACCAACTATCTTTTTTTTTTTAATTTTATTTTATTTTTAGACAGAGGGGAAGCGATGGAGAAAGAGAAGAAGAGAAACATCAATGTGTGGCTGCCCCTCATGAGTCCCCTACTAGGGGACCTAGCCTAGGTGGCTGCCCCTCACGAGTCCCCTACTAGGGGACCTAGTAGGTCCCCTACTGAGGACCTAGCCAGGAACCCAGGTATGTGCCCTGACTGGGGAATTGAACAGGGAATCCAGCCAGCGGCACTTCGGTTCACAGGCCAACACTCAATCCACTGAGCTACACCAGCCAGGGCTGAACCATTTATCTTTTATACCATATTTCCATTGTATCTTTTCTATGTTTAGATACATTTAGATACACAAATACTTTACCACTGTGTTACAACTGCCAAGTATTCAGTATAGTAACATGCTGTACAGGTCTGTAGCCTAGGAGCAATACGTTATATACTATCATATAGCCTTGGTATATGCTGGAGGTTGTAACAACTAGGTTTGTGTAAGTGCGCCCTATGATGTTCACACAACAACACTGCCTAACAATGCATTTCTCAGAAGGTGTTCCCATAGTTAAGTGATGTGTGACTGTACTAAGTGGCTACAGCCTCTTCTCTCCCCTGAACTCAGAACTCTTATCATTACCTGCTTAATTAAGGCTTCCATCTGGATGTCCCAAACTTTAGGAAAAGTAAAGCCAACTCTTGCTTTTCCTTCATGCCAAATCTAGTCCTTCCCAAGTGTTCCCCATCCCTGTAATTGCTACATTCACTTGGTTGCTCAGGCTTAAAAACTATAGTCATTATTGATCCATCTCTCATTTTGTATCATATCTAATCCATCATTAGGTCCTGTCAACTATACATTGAAAAACAGTCATTTCCAGTTACACAGGTAAACACACTTGTCAAAACTTACTGAGCTGTATGCTTAAAATGGATGCATTTTATTGTATGTAGAAGTGTAAGTCATACCTCAGTAAAGTGTGCTGGTAGCGTATGTGTATCACCTACATACATCTGACCATTTCTCACCACCTCCACTGCTACCTCTTTGCTACTTAAGGCTATTTCAATAGCCTCCTAACTGCTATCTGACTATCATTTTTACTGACAACAGTTCACAAAGTACCCAGAAAAATCTTCTTAAAATGTAAATCATATTATATCACACCTCTCGAATGGCTTTCTATCACACCTAAAATCCAAAAGCCCTTACCATGATCTCAAGGCCATACATGATCTAACCCTACCATCACCTACCTCTTGGACCTCACCTATCATTTTACCCCTAACTCCACTGTGTTCCAAACACACTGATCTTCCAAACGCTCCTAAAACACATCAAGCCTATTTCCAGTTAATTATTTTTTTCTTTTCTTAAAAAAATCTATTTCAAATGTAGGTTCTTCACATCAAGGCTGATATACCTCCATCTCACTCTATTAGATGATCAACAGAGAAATGCTTGCTTAATCCACCCAAAGAAATGGATTTGAATGAGTAACTGTTAATGTAATTTGGACTTCATAAACTCAAGTTAATACTTAAAGTGCATGTGGCACTCTGATGTCCAATTGGAAAACCAAATTGGGTTCAATTACAGAGAGCCTGGAATATCAGATTAAGGAGTTTATACTTTATCTAAGAGGCTAGCGTCACAAACTTAAGCACTGAAAAGAGTTACTTTATTTACTTTTCAAATCCTGAGGTCACAAGGTTTGCAATGAGGTGTGGAATAATGGAAAAAATGAGGAGTTACTTTCAGGGATATTTATACACCTTTATGTATCTCTAGAATATTGAACCATGTGATCGTATTACCTATTTTTAAAGTAAATCATAATGGAAACTTTATTTAAAAACAAGAGTTTTTATATGACAGAAAAATCAAAAACAAATATATTTATGCCTTTTTTAAAGAAAAACATATAAGTATTTTAAGTACTTTTTTAATACCATAACTAAGAATTAGATAGAACATAAAAAACATAAATAAAATATGCTCATATATTTAGGTAATGCAGACAAACACAAAAAACTAAAATACATGCTCATACATAGTGGTTCTTATATTAGGGAGGACCTACTAGAATTGAATTCTACAACCTAAATTATCATAACCACAACTTGCCAACTTTCACGTAGTTTCCTTCAATACCTGAACAGCCATTAAAGGGCTCACATAAGTGAAGACTTTACTCAGAAATCTAAAGGCCTGCAGGTGATAAAAGAATAGGATAAATAAACCAATATAAAAGAGAATACAGTCTCTCTTAAACTCATCTCCAGTGGCCAGTCTCACCACTTGCCAAAAGCTATATCAGTTAAATGAGATTAATAATTAAATGACTTGGGGACAACAATAAGAGTAGGGTATATAAACTCTTGTCAACTCCAAATTTGCCAGAATCTCTACCTGGCAAACAAGGAGTGATGAAGAAGAGGACTTCATAGTACAGGGTCCTTCTCTCAGATGAATGAACGTCATTTCTAGGACCACGACACCATGAAAGAATCAGGAAGTGGATGGATCCTGTTGAACTAAGGGAACTCACGCTGCATCAGCCAGGACAAAAGCAAAATACTATAAATGGCAGCAAAAAGAGAGCAGAAATCCCAAACTTTCTAATCTATAGAATCTATCCTTTGATCAAGGAGTAAAGTACTGTGAGTTTACTCATGGTCTAGATCTCAAAAGGGGCCTCCGTAAACCTTTCCCTTCATCCTGTTACCTGTCTTATCTAGGCTCGCACCCTATGGCTGTAAGAGAACATGGGAAAGTTGCCCCTCTCCATAATCACAGAAATAACACATTCTCCCTTGGAAAATATATCCTGATTCCCATTACCCTATTCCATCAGCAAAAGTTTCATCTTCATTCTTTTGAGTTTCAAATTCATGCAGAAGTCAGTGTATTTTAAATATACTTTATCCTGAAGTCATGAATGGGCAATTGGTAAGGTTGAAAATGCTGCTTCTTAAACTTTAATACGTATACTGTGAATCTTATTAAAAAGCAGACTCTGATTTAGTAAGTCTAGGGCAAGGCCTGGCATGAGAGTTAGCAGTTCTAACAGGTCCCAGGTGTTGCAAATGTACTGCTTCTCAGAAAACACTCTGAGGTTCCAGCCCTAGCCAACGTGGTTTGTAGGTTGGAGCATGTCCTGTGGACCAAAAAGTCATGGGTTCGATCCCCAATTGGGGCACATACAAGAAGGCAGCCAACTGATGCTTTTCCTTCCCTCCTCCCCCCACCTCTCTCTCTGAAAGCAATAAAAAATGTCCTCAGGTAAGGATTTAAAAACAACAGCAGCAGAAGCAGCAGCAGCACCACCACCACCAAGGCTCTAAAAGGCTATGACACAGGTTACCCCCAAAGGCATAACCCCAACAGAATGCTGTTCTTTCTTTTTTAGTTTATTCCTTCTCTAATTTATACCAGATATATTTTCATATCCTCTCAATGCTTGCAATTTATCTTCAATGCTACTACTGATGTCTCTTTTCTTTCATTCAGCTGGCATCTCTAAATTTCCTTCCTCACCTTTTATTCTTCCATACCCCTCAAAATAATACCTAAATATAAAAGTAGCTGATAAAAATTTTTCTTACTATATGCCCAAGTCTATTTTTTTCTAATGTGCTTTAAATAGTTTCTAATTCAGCACACATAGATCCAATAATTGAAGGATCAAAAGATCCTTGCAAAGATCAAAATCAGGAATGGAAGAAAGAAAACTACATGATAAAAGTACAGAAATTGGGCCTAACCTATATCTATCACAGGACCCTATGCAAAGTAAGGCAAAAGAAATAAAAGTCATTACAACAAATTTTTATATATTGAAAAGATTTTAAAGCTCTACTTAAGGATCCACTTATAAATAAAATTCTAGTATATCAAAGAAATGTTATTCTTTGAGTCTGTCACCTTGTTAGCTTTAAACTACACTGCTAAATGAGAGAGGAAAGGAAAACAAAATATTTAGAACTAATCTCTGAGTATTCTAGAACATCCCAATGTTTCTAGTGTTAAGGTCAAACCCTATCATAAAGATCTAATTTAATAGGTGTAGCATAATGGCAACCCCTAACAATAATCAAGCCATCTATTCAATTGTAATGAAGTTTAATTTTCATTCTTGTTTTCACCTTGGGACACATTAATAATAACTTAATACTTCTCAAGGAAAAAATCCCGGGACACTGCAAACTGTGGGGAAGAAACTGATTTTATGACTAGAGAATCACCTGATATGTTCTATTTCTCTTAAGAAAAGAGATTTTAATTTAACTATCTTTAAACTGATATTCCCAGTATACTGCCAAATTAAGAAATACTAGTAAGCTCAATCTTCCTCGTGTATTTGCTAGCTTCGTCAGTAGTACACCCAGTCATCCAAGCCAGAAACTTGGGTGTCAACTTGGACCTTTCCCTCTTTTTATCCCCATTCTTTCCAGACCTCTGACTGAAATGACCATCAAGTCCTATCCATTTCGTGTCCTAAGTGTTCCTCAGGTTTATTCTCTCCATTCCCTCTGTCACTGCCTCAAGTCTAACCCTTTTCCCTCACCTCATCTATTGCAACAGCTACCCTAGTATCACTACCTCCAGTCACCCTTTACACTATGATACTAACATGATATGTACTCTAAGGATGTCAACAAGTGATTTTCTCAAAATGCCAATCTAAGGTCTCTTCCACTCAAAAGCTTTCAGCTATGTCACCACACGCAACAGCACATATGGTTTCAGGATGAGTTCTGCCTATCTCTCAAACATCATATCCCACTGCATTACCTTCATCCTGCACTTTAAGCCCCATCATTATCAAACTACACTGCTTTAATTTCCAGCACACCCTACACTATTTAATTCCTCCATGCCTTTGTATAGGCTGCTATTTCAGTCTAAAATATCTTCCATTTCTTCCCCTTTGGTTTCCTGGCCAACTACCACAAACCTTTCAAAACCCAGCTCAGATCCCAGGAAGCTATCCCAAGACCCTAACCCCTATTCTTGAGTAGATATTTCCTCCTCTGCCAACTTAGTAATAGTGGCATTTGTTGGGCATTCACTATGTGCCCGACTCAGTTTCAAGTATTTTGCATGTATTAACTCATTTAATCTTCATAATAACCCTTCCTATGAAGTAGTACCATATTACCTTTATGGGTATAGAAACTAAACTACAGACATTTAAATAACCTGTCCCCAAGGATACCCAACTGTTAAGTGATAGAGACAGATTAAAATCCTAACACCATACAATTTTATATTATTGCACCTATCACAGTGAATTTATTTACATGACTATCATTACCCTGAACTGTGAGCTCCTGGAGGGTGGGGATTATGTCATATTCAACTCTAAAGCCACAGTACCTCCTTTAAAGTAGGTAACCAGTACATGCATTTCTTGAGTTACATATAAGTAACATTCCTAACAAGTTCAAGAGAAAAGTGCTCAGAAACTAGTTTCCAAATAAATTTCCAAATATATGTAAGAGTTCTTGAATAGAGCAAGCTATTTTTTTATCTAACAAAAAGAATGCCAAAAAGAGATTAATACAGACATGAGATTATAGTCCTTGTGGACAATGAAATGGACTTATTTTTGCATTAATACTGCTTAATCACTGCAATAAATCAAAACCCAAAGGACTATTTGCTTAAGATTAACTTTTTTTCTCACTGAATAAGACTTCTTCTTGCTTATTATTCAGGGCATTGAAAAGAAAGCCCTAAATTTACTTTGCTCAACTGGAAAGAAGCAAATCACAGACCAGCACTACTAATTGCTTCCTTAAGTCTGGCCAAGAAATGTATCCTATTAGGCAATTAAAATAAAACACAGTTGCCTAAGCATATGTACAACAAAAGAATTTCTAAGGTTATGTAGACTGGCATTCCATTATTCAAATAACGAAAAATTCTTTACCTCAAGCAAAAAAAAAAAAAGAAGAAGAAAAACCAAGGAAAAAATAACATAGATTATTGCCACCCCATAAGAATACAGATTTTTACATTAAAGTATATGCGTATATGTCTGTAATAGTTCAATAGCCATTCTTTGTGTTCTTACAATTATAAAAAGCAAAGTTATTCTAATATTAATGATGTTCTCTCACAGTTACAGTCCTCTGAGCCATCCTGAAGTGCAGTAATTAAAACCCAAAGGGATAGTACCAGCAGCAACAGTGCACATATTACTTGTTGAGTAATCTGCACCCCGCCCTGCTTCTAAACACTTGTACACCACGGAAAGGTAAATTTGCTGTCAGAAGAAGCAGAGTTTAGGCCACAGCAGAGCAAACTCTACCCCGAGGCATGTCTTACCATTTCTTGGTACACTCAACCATCAGCTCCTGGTAGGAGGCCACAAACTGGAACTTAGATGCATGTTTTCCCACACGCTGCAGTCTCTTCCAAACTGAAGCCATGATGATTAGTCAATACACTGGAGCAGTTCTGGGTTAGCAACACAGCAGCTTTAACAAAGCAGAGGGTCCAAAGCAAAAAAGCTTTGCATGTATGTCTGTACTTTTAAAAACTCAACTACAACTTGAAATGATGTTTGGGGTCCATAAGTCTTCTCCCTGTTTCACAGGGTAAATCCCATTTTGATGAATGGCCCAGTCACGAACAGTGTGATATACATGACAGGATGGGTGAGTGGAGGTTCCCTCATGGAGACACCTCAGGGGTTATATGATGTGTAATCTGGAGAACTGAAAAGCAAAACAAAGAGAAAAAATATGAGGAGAGAAGGATGACAAGTGACTAACCACCCGTGTTAGATAACACTGCAACAGACAATCCCAGTTCTCTGCATGTTTTTCAAACAATGAAACAAAACACCAACCTCAAAAGCCAGTAACATCAAGGATACAAGACACCAAGGGAAAAAATGACATTCACACCGAAGATGTTGGAGCAGCACATCTGGTAATCACCATCAACAACCACCCAGAGACGCAAGTAGGGGCCCTACTTCCCCCTCCTGGCATCACAGAAGGGTAAGCAGAGCGGGAAAGTGTAGGGATGCTGTTTAATGTCCACGGCCAGTCAGAGGGAGAAGTGGGGTATTTTTAAATAAACTTTGTTTTTCATCCGATAATTAACAGCGTCGAGTCCTAGAATGTTCGCTTGGAACAAATTAAGGAGCCGAGGGGAATGCTGTTGTTGAGTCGGAGGGGGAAATGGATGGGGAAAGAGTGGTGGAGGGAAATCTCAAAGCAGAGTGAGGGCAACGTCCCGGCTCCAGGCCACTAGGTCTCTCCTTCACCTTCGCTGCCAAGCGGGGGGAAATGGAAACTCCTGCCCGGGCGTGAAGCAATGACCAGCAGGGCAAGTGCACCGTGCGGGGCGCGGTGCCTTCCCTCCCCCATCCTCTGGGAACAGTCCCCCGGAGCCTCTCCTACTCACGCACAGAGCCCAGACCCCTGCCCCCCAGCGGAGGCAGGCAGTGGCTCGCCCGCGGTCCCTGTCACCTAGGCGATGCCAGCAGACCCCAGACTGGTCCCCGAGCCCCAGCCCAGCCACACGTCCACTCCCGCCCCCTCCTCACGCCTCTAATCCCGCTGTCGGGCTGAGTATGGCCCCGTACCCTCCTTAGCGCCGCTCCTCCGTCGCCGCCGCAGCAGCAGCCGCCGCCGCCGCCACCGAGTCCTCCATCCCCGCCGGAGCCACATGGAACAGCAGAGCCAGCCGTGGCACTCGAAGGAGCCGGGGTCTACAGCCCCTCAGGCGGACGGCGCGCCTCACGCCCGCCCCCTCCCGGACGGAGTTGCCCCGCGGCCACCCCCCACCCTACAAAACACTGCCAGAGCCGCGACTCAGCGCCCAGCACCCCCTCCCCCGCCCTCCTCCTCCGCCACCATCATCATTACCTCCCCCGCCGCACCTCTCACACTAACCCTACCCACGGCGACTCAACCTCCGTCCGCCCTGCCGCCATTGGCCGGGCCCCGCGCTTGCCCCGCCCACCTCGGCCGCAGAGTCTTTGAGCATGAGGGGCGCCTTATTGGCTGATGCGAATGCCCATCACAGGGGCTCCACTCCCAAGCTCTAGAGGTGTTTTCCCCCCAGCGGGAACGCAGCACACCAGTATATCCTTCTTACTTTGGAAAAAGAAAAAAAATGGAATCCACTAAGGACAATCCCGCCCATTCATTCCTCTGATTGGCTTGGAGAGGGGAGCGTTAGGCCGGAGGAGTAAGGAGTGTTTATGGTGAACTGAAAGATGGTTGCTGAAGGTGAATGTCTGTCAACCGCGAGCCGGTACCGGGAGGGGTTTCTGGCTTGAGTCTGTGTGTGGGAGCAGAGTCGGAGTACCTTCGCTGCAGCGCTGGACAGTGCGGCTGCTATGGTTTTCTCTCCCCTTCTGTTCCTCATCCTAGGAGCTGAAGGCTCCCTTTCCTCCACCACTAAGCAACCAGGGTGTTTGTGCACACAACCTTGTTTTCACCCGATTTCCCATGTCAAACTGTGAATAACCCTGTCAGCCCCTGCCTAACAGGCAGTCAGCTGATCCTCAACGGGACCCAATGACACAAGCTAGACGCAAAGTGTTTAACGGTGCAATTTCTTCTTGTTCTGATTTTCAATATTTCTTTGGATCTTGGTTTCTCCTCGTCGCAGTGGGTCTTTTTCCCCTGGTAGGAACTGCACGTGGATTTGGGAGTGGCTGGCATATTAAAACGGTGTTTATAAGGCGAAGGACAGGATATAATGACCTAAGAGGAGTGTGAGGGCAGGGGTACTTAACCTTGTTAAAACAGCCAAGGCCCCTTTTGGGAATATGATGAAAGCACATAGACACATTCCCAAGGAGGAAAAAATGTCCAGTCACAAATTTGCTTTCAATTTTAGGTGTTTCACAGATATCTGGTGTAGGGAAAGGGGGGGGGGGGACTTTGGGAGAAATCCCAACATTTAAGAAATAAGCGGGATAGAGTGGGAAAGAGACCTAGGAGAATGGTGAGAGAAGTAGGTGTACCCTATAAGCAATCGGCAAATAGTTTGAAAAAAAGGGAAGCTAACATATAAAAAGATAATAAGCAGGATAGGTCCTGGAAACAATTAAAGGTAATTCTTAATCTTACTAAAGATGCAAGGACAAAGTAGTTTGAAAGAAGTTAGGGTCTAGAAAAGGATTCTTTGAAAGACTCAACAGAAGGGCAATGATGGGTGAGAACTGAACACATATAGAGAGAGAGTGGGGAAAGAGAAGGACAGATTTTGAAGAATCAACAGAGATGGGGAGACAGAAGGCTTGAATCCAGTATCTAATTCTATTTCTATTTCAGTAATGAAGGTGAACTAATACGCATTTTACAGAAAAGGGCATAGATATCTCTTATTTTGCTGTCATCTTTAAAATATTAAGACAACCATAATAATTATATTGACTTAATAAACTTAGTGGTTTACTAAGTACACTACAACTTACAGCCTTTATGATCTCATACAGTGATATATTCTGCATCATTAACAGATTTTGTGTATCATTTTTAAAAATGGCTAATTTATAAAAATGGTCAAACTATTTTAATCTAAGTTGCCCTTCAGAAACAACCAACATGATCATCAGGAGGGTTTTGCATTCTATTTATTACTGTTCTTCAGAAGTTCTCAAATTTTTTCACGTGGTCATCCTGGTTTCTTTTAATACTATGTCCCTGCCTCAGGGTGGGAAAAAGACTTTATTGTAAAGAAATTATTTGAAAAGCAATCAGTTTTAAACAAGTATCTTTCATTTAAAAAAAAAAGAAAAGAAAAGGAATGTGCTGGATTCCCATCTCAAGCTCTGGGACATTTTAAGAGACTAACAAAGAGTTTCTTAAAAGGCAGATCTTTTTAGGGGAAGTATTTTTCTTGGATGTAAACTTTTTCATTATTGCTGCAAAGACAACTAAGAAGAAACGAAAGAATTAAAGCAGACCTTGACAGCGTTCAGCTGCTAAGCTCACGTGCAATAGACTGGCTCCTGGAGGCTCCACAGAGCAACTATTTCTCCCCTCATAACTCTTTTTTTGCTTTTTAAATAACCTAGGTGCTAACTAAATTTATTAGAAAACATTCAACATAGAATATTTTAATGTATTTTGTCCATGTAGCTGATAATTATTGAATACTAACTGATTATTGATCATATCAAATACTATTAGTAGTACATAAAAGGTACAGTCCCTGTTCTCAAAGAGTTTTCAGAAACAGATGTTGAGCATGCATGCAAGAAAGTAATATGAATTATCTAACCTCTCTAAGTATCAGCTACCTGTTCTGTCAAAGGAGTAATCATGCCTAACCATCCCATTCTGGGATGTTGAGAAGATGCAAGATATGTATGTAAAGTACCTAGCACATAGTAAACAATCAATAAATGGTACTTGATAATGTACACTGTTGTGCTTGGTAGCAAACTTAAACAGTCAGGAAAAAAGCAAACAGATTTTCAAACAATATTTAGTTGCTACCAAACATTACTATCTCAAGGATTAAAAGATCTCAAAAGAAACAGTGCATTTAACATCTTTCCTGTCCCATTAACTCAGTGATTACCAACAGTGGAACACAGTTAATTTATGTGGACCCAGGATTTTATAATAATTACTAAGAATTTACTTACCTTCAATTTTCATGAGTACCTTTCATGTCATATATTAGCTGAAATCTGTTGGCATGCTAGAAATTACTCTTTTCTTAAGGCCCCCATTCTTCCCACCTACTAGCACATATATCCTATCGATCCTCCCTCTTCCAAAGTGGAATTACCTACTGTGGTTCTGCCCCTTCTTAATCCCCTGTTTACTCAGGTCTTGTTTTATCACCTCCTTCTGTCCTAGGTTTAATCTGGATAAAATAGACTTGTGAGTAAAAATTAATTTAATTGTCCTTTCCATTTGACCCAGGTTATGATCACAAAGTTTTATAGATATTTTACTTAACAGAAGCGTCAACATTTAAAATAATTTTGATTTTCCCTTTAAATATCATCAAGCTTAGAATTAAGATAAAATATCAAGAAATAAGTGAAAAATGCCATCCAAAAACTTTAAATCTTCTCTGCCATGACAATTTTGAAGTGATAGAAATTATTTGAAGCAGCTCTTCTAGACACTGTTACAGAAATCCCCAAAATAAAGATTCCAGTTTATAAAATGCAACCATAGCTTTGAATTATCATTTCTGGTGATAAAATTCTTACCTTTGGGTTTTATAATGTTTGCAGTAACAATTGTCAAGGTATTATAGCACAATTTAACTACTAACAGAATTTATCTATGCTTAGTCATAGTAATAAGATTCACTCCCAATATTAACACTGCAGGTTTTGCATTGTTTTCCAGTTTCCATAGCAGTTATGCTAAACAATAATGCTGAGCAATTTTTAACTCCTAATGCAGTTAGATCTTTAGCGATCTTTTAAGCCCATAGCAAATAATTTACTCCTAACAGTCCTACAGCAAATTTTATTTACTTTAAAAAAACTCATTGTGGCAGGCTAATACTTTGAAATGTTAACCAATGGTTTTTGTAACAGTTTGTCCAGGTATTTCTTTTCATCCTATGGCTTTTCCCCTCTTATAACCTGCACCAATACACCCTCAGCATCACACCCACTCTCACTCATGCTTTTCTGTGCTCATTGTTTCAGGAAAGGAGTATAGCAGAATGCAAAAAGAAAAGAAAAGAAAAAAGAATTTTTCCTTGGTTTTTGAGTTTCAAAATCCTATTCCTTTAACAAGTAATGAAATGTATCCAGTTAGAGACCTCTGCACTGTTCAGTACAATGACATCTAGCCACATTGACTATTGAACACTTTAAGTGCTGTAAGTGTAAAGTAGATACCAATTTCAAAGATTTAGTATGTAAAAAGGAATGGAATATATCTTATTGATAATTTTTTATATTGACCAACTGCTGAAATAATATTTTGGATATACTGGGTTAAAATGAAAAGCATAAATTAATTTCACCTGTTCCTTTACTTTTTTAATGTTGTTACTGGAGAAGTTTATTTCATTTTTTAAATCATTTTAATTTTTTAATTATATTATTTTTACATACATTATTATATTGTTTTCAGGTGTACACTCTAGCGATTAGATATTACATAAGTTACTATGTGATCATCCCAATAAATCTTGCACTCATCTGACATCATACACAGTTATTAAAATATTATTCACTATATTCCCTGTGCTGTGCTTTACATCCCCATACTATCTGTAACAACAAATTTGAAGTTCCCAATTTCTTCACCTTTTTAACCCAAACCTCAACCCCAATTGAATCTGAAACCATCAAAATGTTCTATGTATCTATGAGTCTGTTTCTGTTCTGCTTCTTTGTTTATTTTGGTTTTTTTTATTCAATTGTTGATAGATATGTATTTATTGCCATTTTATTGTTCATATTTTTGATCATCTTTTTCTTCATCTTTAAGAAGACCCTTTAACATTTCATATAATACTGATTTATTGATGATGAACTCCTTTATCTTTTTCTGGGAAGCTCTTTATCTGTCCTTCTCTTCTAAAATCAGCTGACAGTCTTATGAGAGCTCCCTTGTAGGTAACCGCTTTTCTCTTGCTGCTTTTAAGTTTCTCTCCTTGTCTTTAACCTTAGGCATTTTAGCTATGGGGTATCTTGATGTGGGCCTCTTTGGGTTCATCTTGTTTGGGTTTCTCTGAGCTTCCTGGACTTGTATGTCTATTTCCTTCACCATGTTAAGGAAGTTCCTGTCATCGTCTTTTCAAATAAGTTTTCAATTTCTTGCTCTTTCTCATCTCCTTCCAGCACTCCCATGATGCAAATGTTGCTATACTTGTATTTGACCCAGAGGCTTCTTATACTATCCTCATTTTTTTGGATTTTTTTTTTTTTTGCTGTCTTTATTAGGTGCTTTTTGCTTCCTTATATTCCAAATAATTTATTTGATTCTCAGCTCCATCTCCTCTACTGTTGATTCCCTATAAATTAGTCTTCATTTCAGTTAGTGTGTCCTTCATTTCTGACTCGTCCTTTTTTATGCTGTTGAAGTTCTCACTAAGTTCTTGAGCATCCTCATAACTAGTGTTTTGAACTCTGCATCTAGTAGATTACTTGTTCCCATTTTGTTTAGTTCTTTTTCTGGAGTTTTGTTCCATTCTTTAATTTGGGACATGTTTATTTTCTCCTCATTTAGGCAGCCTCACTGTTTTTTCTATGTGTTAGAGCTGCTATGTCTCCTGGGCTTGGAAGAATGGCCTAATGTAGTAGGTGTTCTGTAGGGTCCAGTGGCACAGCCTCCCTGATCACCCAAGGTGGGTATACCAGATGAATCCTCCTGCATGGGTTGTGTACACCCTCCTCTTGTAGTTGAGCCTTGATTGCTGTAGGCATGTCAATAGGAGGGATTTATCTCCTGGCCAATCAGCTGCAAAAACTGGCTATATGACCACCAACCACTGACCTACGACCACCATGGAGGATCAGCTGTGCAGGGGCCCACTCCATACAGAGGGACTTACTTCTCTGGGGCCATGGTGCCTGCTGAGTTCACCCCTTGAGTGTGTCTCTTGTGGAGATGGTTAGGTGGTAATGCTTCAATGTGGTCTAATGCTAAACACTGGGTGTGCTGAGTCTGGAGCCTTCTAAAGGTGCAGACCAAGGTCAGCAACTGTCTGTGTTCTGCCCAGGGCCACCCAGCATGAACCACAAAGCAATCTGCAGATGGCTACTAGTTGTGCTGGGCTTAGAGGTGCCTAGGCAAAGCCAGTCTGTGAACCAAGGCCAGCTGCTGCTAGTGCCAGGCCTGGAGCCACTTAGGAGAGGTACAGAGCACACTGAGGCCAGATGCTGCTTGTTTGAGAGATTTTAAGAAAACCTGACGTATAAGTCAAGATAGGCCATTCCTATGGAAAAGCCACTGGAAACAGCTTGAATGGGCCTTAAAGTTGGGTGGGGTCCTCATGGAATCACCCAGGGCCTGAAACAGTTTGAGCCAGGTTGATGGAGACTCATATATGGCTGGCTCTGTTGGGGTGAGGGCTCATCAAAGGAACAATGGCCTCTGCCAGCATTTCTGTCTTGGAGAAATGTATGCCCCCAGTTCTCACCCTGATAATGGACAATTCAGTTCCTTCCCATATGTCTCTGGTGCCTTTCAAGCTGCTGCCCCAGCACTGGAGCTCAGAGGGAGTGAGACACAGGCCCTTTAAGAGACACTGCCTAGGACTCTAGAAGGCCTCCATTTCCCTCAACCCCCAAATCCCACTGGTTTTTACAGGTAGTCCCCACTGGAGACTTCTCTTACTGGCACTGGAACCCTGGGATGGTGGGGGTCAGGTGTGGGGCTGGTTCCCACTTGCTTCTCAGTGGGAACCTCCATAGCCAAGATATCACTCCCAATTTTCATCCTGTACACGTGGGCAAAGGACCATGTCTCCAACCATCCTTTCAGTCTTGATATGGCTTCTTTAATTTCCTAGTTGTAGGGCTTCCATTCAGAAGGATTTCAGGTGGTTCTGAATTATGGTTTTTCTGTAGTTTAGCTGTAATTTTGATGTGGTTGTGGGAGGAGGCAAGTAATGCATTTACCTACACCACCATCTTGCCCAGAGGTCTAGAAAAATTTAAATTATGTACATTGCTTGTATTATATTTCTGTTGGACAGTGCTGGCATAGACAACAGTAAAATTTCCTTTCACAGAGATAAGAAATGGATTTCCTAGACTAGAAAGAAGAAAAAGTTGGAAGAAATGTAATGAGGGGCTAGAGGCTGGGGAATCCCTATAACTGGACTTAGGGCCCTGTTCTCACTGTGTTCTGGCACAGCCTTGAAGAGGGATGACTGAAATGGCAGCATCTATCTATGGAATCTGAGAGCTGAACAAGAGATAACTTACATTCTTTTTCCTGGTTAGAGCCCTGGGGAGGTGGCAAGGCCCTTAAGAGAAGAAAAGCTGGGTGGTATATCTAGTCCAACCAAGACTTTAGAGCAACACAGTTCAATAGAACTTTCTGTGATGAAAGTGGCTGTAGCCACTAGCCACTTGGGGCTATTAAGCACTTGAAATGTGGTAAGCATAACTGAGAAAATAGTTTTAATATTATTTAATTTTAGTTCATTTAAATTTAGCATGTGCTGGTAGCTATCATAATGGGCAGTGAAACCTTACCTAGTACCATGGAGGTTCTGGAAGCCCAACATAATGATTTCTAGACACCCAAAAAGTTACAGAGCAGTGGAAGCCACCAGAACTAAAAGTGCCTTGCTGATAGACCAAGATGGACCCAGCAACAATGGGTGAGGCTGGCTGCAGTTGAGGAATGATACAGATGGGAGTTCTGGGGGGAGCCAGCATGGTAGAGGAGGAGAAGGGTCAAATGTCCTGTTCCCTTCCTCTGACACCCTAATACTATGTAAGCCTTCTCAATCTAGATGCAATACCTGCCAAACTGACTATGATTAAGTGTCTGCCACTCCTTGTGAAATCAGAACTTGAAAGAGATATTAGGTTGAGTTACGAACAAATAAATTTATGTTTCTTGCAAACCTGAGTGTTTTTTAGATTGAGACCTGTACCTACTATATAACCTTAATAATTCTAACAAAATTCATAGAAACCTATGTTTTGTTCCTTTAAAAGGCAGCCCTTTTTTCTGTTATTATAGGACCCAAGTTAACATGAAAGCTTAGAAAAGCTGCATCAGATAACCATTTTCAACTAAAAACAGAGTATCCTTTTGTGAAATCATTTCTGTTCTGTACCCAAAAAGAAATCTTTGAAGTTAGTCATAACGAACCTTTGTACGTTGAACCTGACATGGCACTAATTCTGGGATCTCAATTATGTACTAAAAAATCCAATTTTGTCCAGCCCCATGGCACTTAGGAAAGGACATCCTAGACTTGGTTGGTGGAGAGAAAGGAGCATCCTTGATTGCCCTGAAATTTAAATAGAAACAAGTCTACAGATATCATCTATTGATGATCCAGTAGGCCTGACTCTGGTTAGAGCAACATATTGAATGATCACAAGCCTCAGAAATCTTCAAAAATATATCACAGGCAACGATGGTATATAAAATGTGGATACTCAAAATGTTAACAATAACACAACACAGGCATTAATCAGTTAGAGAGGATGACAGCCATAAACATTGGTCCAGCTATTTGATGGTGTACTAGCTGAATATCTGGTCTGACTCCAGAGTGCTCTTACTATTCTGTACCATTCTCTCAGTCTGACTCTTCGAATTACTCAAGATAATTTCTTAATGGTAAAGTCACAGCCCACAAATGCTGTATACTAAGGTAAATGCACTTATCAAAGATAATTTGCACATTGCAAGTAAGTAGGCCATTACTGGGACTTTTGCAACAATGGTTTGAGTTGGAATTAGGATCCATTTCTGAGAAGTCTTTGCTAAACTCAATATATTTGTCTATAAAATCAGTATAGATTCTTCACCAAGGTTTATTAGTCATTTTCCATGAAATGATAAGAGCCTTTGATGAATTATAAAGAATCAAATGAACTCTACTTTTTCTCCCGTGTTTTCAATAATTGCAATACATTTCAGGTAACCAGATATAGCATCCAGCCAGTGTTTTCCTCTGAATAATACCTGGATGGCTATAGTATGAAAAAGATAATATAATTAACATATTCTGAAATAATAAATCGAGGCAGGAAAGGCAAAAAAAAATCAGTGGGAATTCACAATCTTGGAGGGTATTGACTATACCCCCCACCCCAACTTGGTGTTAAATCAAAAGCATTTCCAACTCAGTGAAAAAAACAAAAAACAAACAAACCAAAAAACCAGCAACCAGTTGAAATCAAGCAGGACCCCACCTACCAGGGCACTGGGCATAGGCCAAGGGAAAGTAGCCCTGTTGCAGAAGCCTGTCGCAGATGAGTAGAGTTAGAAAATAAATCCAAATTTCAAAGGCCAGGATTAACTCATGCACAGTTTGGGCAATCTGCTGGACAGGGTGAGGTGGAGAAAAATTCCAGGTCAAAGGCAATCGTGGAAATCAGGAGAGGGCTGCAATATTGTCCCAGATCCCTCTTTTTACACATCGCCCAGTTAGTGCCTGGGCTTACAGAGAGTAGAACATAGCCAGCTGAGCAAAGAGAGCTTCCTGAGAGCTGCAGGAGATTTCTCAATATTTTGTCACACAATTTCCAGGTGCTATGTTTAAATATTCCCAATAGCGAATCACTAATATCTTTCTCCAAGGAAAGAAAGCCAACTGTTGAACAAGAGTTAAATTTCTGTGCCATAGTTCAATCTTCTAAAGAAATCCTGATATCTTCAACATTAAAAAACCATGATATTTTGTCCCTGAAATGATGTTTAGCCTAATTTAGATATTGAATATAGTGCTAAGCTATGCTTGTTGAGAGGGAATTATATGACATTATTAACATCCCATTTCTCATTTCCTAAATTTATGCAGCACCTTTCCCCCAATAACCAGTACATTTCATTGTAGAAAAGAAGAGTGTCATACTTACGTATCCTTCTTTACACAACACATGCTGAAATGATGTATATTTAGCGATCATAAATTGATTATATTTTAAAAATTCATCCTTTCCTTGAACAACTGAATCAGAAACAGGAGGCCTATTTGTTGACTGCTGTTTTATTCTTGTAATAACACACTTCCCAACTACTCGACAAGCTACCTTGTGCATGCCTCTTCTCCAGATTACATCACAATTTTCAAAATAATAATTACCAAAATCCTATGATTGTCAGTGATAAATAGAGTAACCTGCTGAGTACTTCTTCATACGTGCCATGTTGGAAAGTGAAACTGCCGCATTGCATGCATGGTAACTAATTGCTCTTTAACACTGTATGCTATGGATATTTGCAATGCCCAGGAATGTTACTTGATCAAACAACTTTGCCAATAGTTCATTCTGCTTTCTCTTATTAAAATTTATTAATTTTCAGCTGATTTTGCAAGCTTCGAGGCAATAATGTAACTTGTACCTAGTTTTGCTACAAGGAGTACAACTTTAAATGATAGTTTTATGGTGTTGATTTTCTTTGGTGATATTTTTAGTGAAAAACTCATTCACTTATTAACAATGATCTAATTAATACTATTTAGTGAATGTGCTAATCACAAAGCATTGTGCTAAGTATTGGGAATGCAGCACATCAAAAAAAGACAAAATCCCTGCCCTTATGGAGCTCACATTCCTCTTTAATTAGAAACTGTTATTTGATGTTTGCTTTGCAAAATCTCAACTGTGCTTTGTTTAACGATAACACAAAAGCTAACTGAGAAAAGTGTTATAAAAGACAGTGCACTTGGGACTAACATTAATACATAGCCCACTCAATGAAATTCATTTCTCAGGTATTTATTGCTGTACTTCTAATTTACACCTTTATTTCTTTGTGGGTGCTTGTTCAAAGTCACATATAGACCTGTCACAGCTCATACAGATTTATAATTTGTATTGGAGTCCCATTTACAATTCATGTTTATTTCTTTACTTAAATTGTATTTACATTACTATTTTTTCGTTATTTTTATGTTCAATGAACCACTTTAGAGAAATTGATCCTTTTTTTAAAGTTATGGATATAAGATAACTACAAAAATGAAAAATTAACACATGCCAAAATTGAAATTACATTGTCTGAGAAAGATGATCTGCAATTTGTTCAATGTTAACCAAAAATGAACTGATCAAATGAACTGATCCTTGGAGCTCACATGCAACTTTTAAAAATGAAAAGATTATGAGAATATGATAAGATTTTAAGAAACACACAGCCATCCTATTTGATTTCCTTTTTTGACTCCTTAAAATAACTTTCTAAATATAAAATAATAGCAGTTTATTTTCACTGCCCTTTACTCAAAAACATTTTAGCTCTCTTCCTAGATATTCTTAGAAGTAAAAAATTAAACGTTGGCTTTTAACTTGTAAGTGTTCAATGATTTTTTAAAATTTAAAAGTACATCTATAGGAAAATAAATATTTGAAGAGAATACACAAATAACTTCATGTTACGCTATAAAGATTATGAGTGATATCATTCTCTTTTTTAAATTCTCCTTTAATATTTTATACTTTTTTTTACAGTAAAATGGTTAAAATTATATAACTGTAGTCTTAGATTAAGATATTGTATAAGTCATGACATACACTTTAACATGTACTCTATCTAAAAGCTTTCCATCTATAGTTTCTGTTTATAAGTCATATCTACTTGTTAAAAATTAAAACTCTCCCCAGGATAAATCCATTTCTAGCACATCTGTTTTGATTCTGGGTCTATTTTGCCCATGGACACAGTTTGGTTTGGGGAGTGAATGAAGACTTTCTTTCACAAAACAGTCTATTCCTAGGAAGATTTTTTGTATTATATAGCATTAAAAGAAGGATGAGTTTTCATTGGTACCTTCTATGTGCTTGAACTGCTTTACTCAGACTTAGGACCATGAATTTCATGGGCCTGCTGGGTATTTTCTCCATCATCTTCTAATTTCAGGCTCAAGTGTGACTCCCCTCTTATTTTCATATTATATATGGAAAACTCTGTTCCCTGCTTCAGTATCAAGTCAGGTGGTTCAAATAAGCAGATATTTACCAAGTGCCTACCCTGATCAAGGAAGTTTTGACAAAAATAAAGCTATACATTTCAAAAATGTATAAAAAATATACATGTCAATAATGTATAAATCACAGTTGAAGACCTCAAGGAATTTAAATTTATTTCAGAGAAATAGTATGTACAGATAGTAAAAGTATAAACCATAAAAAATGTAATAGCTCCTCGAATATTCAATTAACAGCCAAAAACAAAATCAAAATATATAAGAAGTCCATTACTGTACTATAGTCTGAAGAGACTTAGCCAGTTATGGTGAAATAGAAACAGCATAGGATGAGGTTGAAGTTGAGAGAAATGGGTTACTGTTGTAGCTCTGTCACTTACTAATTATGTCATCCTAGTAATTCTTCTCTGGATGAAGGGGAAAAAGTATAGATAGAAGACCCTTGAACAACACGTGGTTGAATTGCATGAATACACTTATACACAGACTTTTTTCAATGAATACCTACAGTACTATAAATATATTTTTTCTTCCTTATGATTTTCTTAACACTTTCCCTAGCTTGCTTTACTATAAGAATACAGTATACAATACATATACATACAAAATATGTGTTAATCAACTGTTTATGTTATTGGTTAGGCTTCCAGTCAACAATAGGCTATACCAGTCGATACCTCTCCTGGGTATCTACCTAAAAAATCTGAAAACAGTTTTACATAAAGACAGATGTATTTTGATGTTCACTGCAGCATTATTCACAATAGTCAAGACATGGAAGCAACCTAAGTGTCCTTCAACAAATGATTGGTTAAAGATGCGTTAAACATTGGAATATTATTCATCCATACAAAAGATGAAATATTGCCAACATGAGTGACAACATGGGTGGATCTTGAGAGTATCCTCTAAGTAAAACAAGTCAGACAGAAAAGGACAAGAACTGTGTGATTTCACTTATACGTAGGCTATAAAACAAAAAGCAACCAACAAATAAACAATCTCATAGATACAGGCAATAGAATGATGGTTACCAGAGGGGCAGGTGGGTGGAGGGAGAATGAAGAGGGCAAAGGTGATGGAAGGAGACTAGACTTGGGGAGGGAGGGTGAGCACACAATGGAGTATACAGAAGTCATAATATAAAGTTGTACACCTGAAATAAAACTATAAAACTATAAAACTATTAGTATAAAAGAGGAATAAATTTTTGTGACCATGTTGGCAATGGTTTCTTAAGATATGATAATAAAAGCACAAACAACAAAGAAAAAATTATCAAAATTAAAAATTTTGTGCTTCAAAGACAAATCAAGAAAGTGAAATATAGTCAAAAGATGGGACAAAATATTTGCAAATCACATACCTGTTACAGGACTTTTATCTAGAATATATAAAGAACTATTACAACTCAATAATAGACAAATAATCTAATTTTTAAAGTGGCAAGGGATTTAAAGGACATTTCTGTTCAACATCATTTGCCATCAGGGAAATGGAAATCAAAACCATATTGAGATACCATATCACACCAACTAAGGTGATTTAAAATAAAAGACAGACAATAAGAGGTGCTGGTAAGGATATAGCAAAATTGAAGCCCTTACACATTATTTGTGGGATTGTACAAAGGAACAGTCACTTTGAATAACAGTTTAGTTGTTCTCCAAAATGTTAAACAGAGTTACCATAGGAGGACTCAGGAATTCCATTCCTAGGTATAGTACCCATTGGAAATGAAAACAACGTCCACACAAAAACTTGTACATGAGTGTTCATAGCAGCATTATTCATAAAAGCCATAAAGTAGAAACAACCCAAATTTCATCAGTTGATGAATTCATAAACAAATTATGTAATATCCATACAATGGAATATTATTCAGTCATAAAAAGGTATGAAGTACTAATACATGCTGCAACCTGGATGAACCTTGAAAACATACTAAGTGAAAGAGACCAGTCACAAAAGAGCACATATAGTATGATTTCCTTTATATAAAATGTCCATAACAGGCATATCAATAGAGGTAGAAAGTAGATTAGTAGTTGCTGGGAGCTTAAGGAAGAGGAAAATGGGGGAGTGATTGCTAATGGGTATGAGCTTCTTTTGGGGGTGATGGAACACTGCTCTGAAATGAGATCATTGTGATGGTTACACAACTCTGTGAATATACTAAAAAAACCCACTGAAGTATACACTTTAAATTGGTTACATGAAGGGTAACATTTATGATATGTGATTTATATCTCATAAAGCAGATGTTAAAAAATAAAACAATAAAGAAATAAACCATTGACCAAAGACATTAGCCACTTACGTTTTTCTACAGCCACATTGAACCAAAAGTCACAAGACAATTGAATGTGCTGGAGAGCTCTGCAAAATAAAATATTCTAATACAGAGATTTAAAATGTGAAAATGCCCTACACTTGGAATTAGGATATGTAGGCTCTAATTTTTCCTGGACCCCAACCCAAGTTTGGAGGCAAATATTATTAGTTACATCTGAGCACCCATTCCCCTTTTCTTCTCTAGCAATAAGAATCTCATATTTTAGCTGAACCATTGCCACTCAGCCGAAGACCTGCCAGCCTCCTTTGCAGCTATATGTAGCTACATGCCCAAGTTTGGCTAAGTCTTGTGTGTAACTTTCAGAAATCTCCTTAAAGGGAGGGAATATATCTTTCATTTTCCCTCTTCCCTGTTGCTGGAATATAGATGGGTTGGTCAGAACTCCAGCATCTATCCTGGACCATGAGGATGAGGGATGATAAAATGCCAAGCTAGAGGTAGCTTAGGTCCCTCACAAATTAGTAGAACCACTACACTTACCTTGAACTGCCTACCACTAGACTTCTTTTATATGAAGTAGAAATAATCACATAAGCCATGGCTTTTGGGGGTTTTTTTCTGTAATGTGTAAAGGTGTATAATACTAATACATTGGTTTTATGAAGAGCAAAGAGTAAAAAGCCCTTTAGATTGGTTTGGAGGAGAGTTTACTCTTTAAAGCCTTCTTTCTGGTTGGAACAACTTTCTAAATTAACCTCAGAGAATGCAAGGGCTCTTGATTTGATCTCACAAAATTTTTCCAAGAATGGCAAAAATACCTAGAACTATACGAATTTGTTTATCATCATTGCACTTGTCTCCTCTCCCTGCATTTTCATGCCAGCCGAGATCAGCCAGAAAATTCCAAACACTGTGGGTATCAAATTTTATTAGTTTGTAGGGAGATGGCAGGATCTTATTCCCTTGAAATAGGTTTCCAAAGGTATTCTAATTTCTTTTTCAGTCTACTCCAGTTTCCTAACCTTGACTAAGTCTATATGGTTAGTTAAGCATTTGCTTCAGAAACATGAGAACAGCTACTGGTGGGTGACAAAGTTTAAAAATCATGCACTCTTGGCTACTAGAGCCATGCATGGCTTTATAACTGGTATTTGTTCAAAATCTTATTCAATAATTATTTTGAATTATTCAATTCAAAAACCCTATTTTTAAAAACAAATGCATTCTATCATCCCTGGGTGGGCTTTTTAAACTACTCCAGAGGAGAAACTCAGAGGCTCTAGTCCCTAAGTGCTATCTATGCTGTAGTGACTGTTTTAACCAAACTGTTCTCACATTTTCGTACATTACTGAAAGATGTCATAGTCCATCTACTCCTGGGCCGATATCCCTAAAATTTCAACTATTATAGACAATACCTATGTGATTAAAAAGTAGATTTACCACAATTTGTTGTAAGTCCAGAAACTTTTAAAACATCCATGGAAATTCTGCCATATGAAGAAATATTAGACAAGAATTCTGACAAATAACTGTTTTTCACTTCCTAAAGTTATAAAATCTACTGCCGTTTTAGTAATAACTATAAATGTTTTCTGTGTTTAGTAATCATGCATGAAGGGTTAAAACTCACTTTAAGCACAAGGACAGATACATACACAATAAAGTATTTTCACTGGGGAAAAGTCAGAATTTGATATTAATGTAATTATAGCCAGAAGGTTTCAACTCTTATTAATGAAAAAAGGCACTTATGATTTCAATATTAACAGAGATTTTTGTTTCAGGAAGATATATCAAAATAGATTCCGAACTAGCCTACTTTTTTTTTTTTTTTTTTACTTCTATCATACTTGACTTTTTCTCTATTGAGTTTACACTTACTGATATTATTTGCACAACTCAGAGATGAGGCAAGACATCTGGGTTTTAACCCAGTAAAAGTTATGAGTTTTATTACATTTAAGGATACTTACTTGATAAAACTGACAACAGACCTTGACAGTTCTTTTTAAAATTTTAAATATTTGTGCTGGCTTAGTGACTATTAAAAAATAACAAGCTTAATTTTCAGTCTCCTGAGAACACGGGGAGGACACCAAAAACTGGAATTTATTTATAAAAAATTGTATATTTATTCTTACATGTTTAAACTTAAGTCACCTTCAAAGTACTCCCCATTTGATGCAATACACCTATTGAGTTTTTTTCCACTGCTCAGAACAGTTTTTGAACTCATCAATTTTGATGACTTTTAGGGCTTCTGCAATTTTTTGTTTCACCTTATCCACATCAGCAAAGCGTTTCCCTTTTGAGGGTCTTTTTCAGCCAAAGAAACAAACAAAAAGTCTTTTGGGGCAAGATAGGGTACATGGGAAGGGTAGGGCATGGGGGTCATGCCATTTTTGGTCAAGAACTGCTGAACACTCAGCACAGTGTGGGCAGGTGCGCTCACATCATCCATCATGAAATGGTCAAATGTAATGAAAGAGTCTTCCACAAAAATTCACTGAAGCTGAACGCAGCCTCCCACAATAATACCAGCTAGTACACTGATACAGATGAGTTCCTAAAACACTCACCTAGTGGGAGAAGCCATGCTATAAGGGGCTTACCCTCCAGAAGATAATTCCATTTTGGGGGAGGCCCACCTCGTATGGAAGGATAAAATGGGATACCCACATCCTAACTTGGGGTCATGTAAAAAAACCTCAATACTCAGTGCCTTTCATGAATGAAAGCCAGAACAGTCATTTTGAAATTTGCGTCCAGTCCTGTACTACTTCTGTACAAAAAATGGTAATGATGCACAGCTTCCAGGTTATTGAGAAGATTTTTTAAAAGTGATCCTATCTTGATTTCTTCACTTCAAAATTGGTTTCTTATTCTTTCTCTATGATTAAGGCTCAGTGGTAGGAAAAACAATGTGATGAAGAAAATAATGTGTCTTACACATAGAAAGTACTCATTAAATGCTGATAGCCTTCCTTTCTGTCCTGTCTGAAGGGAGCAAATGGCATACCATTTTGCTGATTAGATTAACAAAGTGCAAGGGAGGAGGTAATGTTGATCACTCATGCTCTCTGAAATAGCCAAATTATACATTCAAGAAAAAATTACTTTCTTTAGGAATTATCTTTCAAGCTAGAAATCAGAGCCTGAAAGAGATCATTTATTTTTTAGAAAACTGCTACTAAATATATCACCTCATTGCTTTTGTGAGGGTCAATTTCCAATGAGAAAAAAAGCTGAGGGATCTTTCCCAGACTCTACTTTTCTATGAGAGTTCTTACCTTTTTTCAAATGTAAGCACATATAAATTTCTGTGTGCTGAATCACTCTAGTAAAGAAGTCATCTATCGGTTCATTTAAAAACTTCAGCAGTAACTACTTTGGAACTCAGTCATTCTTGCTATATTTCCTTGAATCTCTTCAACTCCCACCTTTATAAGACACAATCACTCTTGTCTCTTTAATCTTTCTATAAACCTTCTGTGCAGATTCTGAAGACTTCTAGGAGTATCTTTAAAGTAATATCCCTTTTGTTTGTATTGGATGCTTAATAATACAATGTCATTGAACATAGTTGGCCTCTTGTATTTAGGTTGGCATATCAATCCATGAAAGAAAGAAGGAAAGGAGGAAAGAAAAGAAAGATGCCCATCAGGGCGTATACCTAGGTTATAGGCTTAATCACCAATAATGGCACATACGGGAGGCAACCAATGGATGTTTCTCTCTCACATTGATATCTCTCTCTCTCTCTCTCTCCCCACCCCCTTCCTCTCTCTCTAAAATAAACAAACATAATCCTTTGGTAAGGATTAAAAATGAAAAAAATATTGGAGGAATTCAATGAGAAATTAATATGCCATACAACAAATGTATTTTTTTCATTTTTCACCTTTTATCTAAGAACATTGGCATTAGATAGACATGGTTAACATTCATTTAGGTCTTATACACTTTAGGTACTAGTTCAATTTGCATAGTTAATGGATGTAAGAGGAAACACAAAGTCCAAAACAAATTTCTAACTTTGAATGAATATATAGTATGATTAGTATTTTTAAATAACTAGAGAGAAATAAATTGTTGTAGTTCTGGTAATCCCTAATTAAGTTATTCCATCAAGAAACATGTTTGTTTCTCAATAGAAATAAATTTGTATTCGGTAAAATATAAGAAATATTTCACTGCTTATAGGTACATAATAGAATTCATACTATTTATATTCAACATTCAGGTTAATGTTTTCTTCCTTATGAGGATAGTGGGGCTATGAATGTTAACTTCAAAAAAAATCTATTTTTAGATCTGTTAATTAAAAGACATAATAAAAAATGGAACCTTTCTTATAGATAAAAGCCACTCATGTAAGTAAAGTGTTTTAAACTTCTCTGATACTCTATCAAAACAATTAAAGGACTGAGAGAAATAAAAATGCATTCTTTAGAGTGAACTCATAGAACACACTAAAAAAGTATTCCATATTTAAATATTAAAAGAAACTCTCCAAATATTGAATCTAGGTAGAAATACCCCCAAAATTAAGCAAATAATAAGTGGTTACTTGGAATTCCTAAATAGGTTATACTTCTACACAGAGCACAATAAATAGCTCATAATTCTACACAGCCCAACCACACATTGTCTGAGAGCCTCGGGGCCTCTGCTAATATGACTGGGATGTTCTATGTCCCTTTTGTACTACCAGCAGGCTGCACATAGGTCAACAGGGAGATGGGCCCAAATGAAAACAGTCTCTGAACTTTATTAATTCCAAATTTTGAAACAAGAAAGATCCCCACCCTCATCAACAGGACTGTTTAGGGTTTGAAAACAAAAGGTAGTATTTAAATAAAAGGTTTACTTACATTTTGAAAGTAAAGAGGGCATGGTCACAGAAAGGCAAAGGCTAGAACTAAAAAGGATCATAGAGAATGTTTAATTCAATCCCCCTCTTTAAGAATAAAAAAAGAGGGAGACAAAAAATGGGTTATGTCTGCTTCAGGTCAAAACAGGTACATAGCAAGAGGTCACATGGAGTAGTGGAAAGAGCAGAGCCTTTATGGTTGATAGTGTGGATTTGAACCTAGCTCTTTTAGTAGCTATTTGAATGATCGCATCATATATAAAGTGGAACTAATAGGACCTATTTTCTAGAACTGTTGTGAAGAGTAAATGATATAACTTATGTAAAGTGCCTAGAACAGTTGCTGGTACTCAGTAAGTGCTTGGCAAATGTTATTGTAAGTGCAGGAACCCAAACCAGGGTCATCTGACTCCAACTCTTGTACACTGCCCTATGCTATTAATACAGCTGGCCAATAGGATTGAAATGTTTGCTTAAAATATGAGATTCCAAATGAAATAAATAGTGTATAACCTCAAATAATTTTTAAAAATATTTACTAATCATTAACACAAGTAATAACCCAGTTCTTTTTAGAGGAAGTTAATTGCCGCACTTTTCTCGGAGATTTTTAGCTGTTTTCAGATACACATAGCTCAGTACAAAGAGATGACACAAGGGACTTTTTATCTGCAATGCAGAGAGCAATACGGAGATAATTTACATCTGAACTTGCCGTTAGCTCCATATGGCATGTATTCATCATTTAGTGAGTTCAGTGCCCTATCTTTAGAGCTTCAGTGATCGGGGTAGAAATTGCCCACTTATTTATGCTTGGCTGGACTGAAACTATAGGGAGAGGAGAAGTGAAGGGAAATGCCACTCCCTGCAAGTGCTGGTTCTGGAGTTAGGAGTTCAGGATTGACGCTGACTTGTCCAGGAATAGCAGCCTCTGTCCTAAAGAGGAGGTAAAATGCCGATGACATGAGGTGTGTTATTTGTGGGTTGCAATCATGCATGTTATTCCTATCTGTCCCACAAAGGACTTGCCTGCAGTTCAATGCAGGGTTGCTTTCCTTTTGTTCAGCACAAAGCCTCACTCACACTGGGCAAGTGGGCATTTGCAGTCACATGTGATCACTTGGTTTATATCAGCAATAGGAGAAGTTGCTCTCAAAAGTCAAATTAGGAATTAACCAACCCCTTCCTGGGGCCCTTCTTCAGAGTAGGGGAGTGGAGAGAGAAGTACTGTATTCTCCTGTCCCTACTGAGAGTAAATTAACAAAGGGTTTCCCTCTCCCATTGGGAAGTCAAACAATTAGTCCTTTTATACAAAAAGAATTTTGATTTTCTTTCAATCTTTTCTTCAAAAGATATATACATTTTTCAAGCTGGAAGAATCTGTTCTTTTATCCTTTAGTCATCATGATGATCTCAGTGATAGGAAAGAGGGAATTCTGAAGCCTACACCCCACCCTCCCACCTCCAGCAATCCTAATAGTAAGAATATATTTAGCTCTAGAATTCAAATGCTGGAGCAAAATGTCCAGCTATTTATAATTTCTGGAATATTAAAGAGGTTTATGGACTGTTATGGGTTGAATTATGTCCCCACTCCCCCAAATCCATGTGTTGAAATTCTAACTCCTTATTTGGAATGTGTCCTTATTTGGAATGAGGGTCATTGCAGAGGTAGATAAAATGAGGTCATTAGAGTGGACCCTAATCCAGTATTACTGATGTCCTTATAAAATGGGGAAATTTGGACACAGTTATTCAATCAGGGAGAACACCAAGTGAAGATGAAGGGCATAGATTGGGGCGATGCAAGCCAAGGGACACCAAAGATTGCCAGCAACCCACCAGAAGCCAGGGAAGGGGCAATGGACAGATTCTTCCTCACAGCCTTCAGAAGGAACCAACACTCTCTAGACCACAATCTTGGACTTCTAGTCTCCAGAACTGTGAGATGCTAAATTTCCATTGTTTAAGCCACTTAGTTTGTGGTACTTTGTTATGGCAGCCCTAGAAAACTAATATATGCAATTATCTTCTTTCTTTTTCTTCCCTTTCTTTTCCTTTTTCTTTTCTTACCCTTCCTTTCCTTTCCCTTCCCTTCTTTCCTTCCTTTTTCCCATGGACTTCATGGAAAAGGAGACTGGAAGATAGGAACATCACTTTCTTTTTAAGCCATTAACAAACTTTAATGCTTTCTGTAGCACTAAGAAATACAACTTGTTAAAAGGCAAATCTATACCTAATTGTGACTAAAGTTTGGTAATAGTGGGCAAAAGGGGCTGCCCCAAGGGACACATGCCAATGACTTCTCTGTGTGCTCAAAATCAAATCAATGGCTTCTGAAACTCAATGGCTCATTTCAGGCCCTCAGAGAATTCCAGCCTTCCCTTGTTTCTTCCACTGTGGCTTTTCCCTTCCTTGACTAAAGTACTCCTTTTTCACTTTGTTAAAAAGAACAAAACAGAACAGAACAAAAATACCTTACTTTGTCCAGACTTAGCCACCAGCCTCCAAAATGGAGCAAAAGCTATGTTCTACCACCTTTCCTTCCTTCCTAAGGAGTAATTCCACCTGCCTGCCCCACACCTCACCCTCAGAGAGGAATCTAACCCAGGTTGTCCCCTCCCCTTTCTACCAATTGCTAAATGAAGGATGATTTTCCAGGACCATCACTTGCCTATTGTACTCTTCTTTCTTTATCCATGATACAGTACCAAGGCCACTGACACTTACATGGGTACATGTATGCACACCCACATACCCTCACAGAGTTTTTCTTTGTTTCCTAAGATGGCACTACTAGTTAATAAGTTTCAATGTATGTGTACTTGTGCCTGATAAGGCCACACTGAGAACATGGATCTTCTTGTGTCAAGTATGCCTGATACCTGTTCTTGGGCTAAAGACTATCCAGACTCCAAGACACTTCTTAGAACTGTTGCATCCTCATCCACAGTGGGCCTGATGATTCTGTTCATAAAATGTCAAAGTCTGGACCTCCAGCTGCCTAGATCTATAGCCTGAAGTAGTTTCCCAGGCATCTTTAGAGAATGAAGTGAGGATGAGAGAGAGATTAAAGAGAAGAGGATGGGTGGGAATATTATCTTGACATCATCTGCATCCTTGGAAACAGCCAAGCCTGAACTTTTCTTATGTAAGCCCATAAATTCCTTTTGCTTAGGCTATTTTGAGATGGGTTTTCTGGCATTTGCAACTGAAAACAGTCTAATATATCCATTGTTTCCTTAGGCTCTCTGTTGTCTTCTACTTGCTTAGTGTATATAGTTATTTTTGCTCTTGTGCATATGTTTAGCCCCCTCATAACTGTGTTGGAATGAGCTTCACTTCAATGTTAATAGGGTGTTTAGTGAATATGCTGTTGCTAATCTTGTTTTTACACTTAGAGAATTTATAGTTAGCTGATGGTGAAATTGTTGCCCCAAATCCAGCAATGTTTTTCCTAGAGTCAGGTAGTATAGCTGCCTAGAAGGTCATAAAACAGCATAACTCATTATAGGCGTATGACCTAGTTAAGAGCTTAAAACTGTGCTGGTACCATCTGTCTGTCAGATTTCTAAACATCAGGATGATCTCGATTTATTTCCAGACTTTGTCAATCAGTTTATCACATGGTATCTGCAAAACAAAATCCAGTGACATCCTCATTCGAGGCTGAGTATAGAATTTTCTTGGTGCAAGCTTCTATGTGTCTTTGGTTTTGAAGCCGCTATAAAAATAACTGTTTACAGATGGTTTCAATGAACAATAAAAATAACCCAAATAAAGTAGAAAATAAAGCCATTAATCCAAATGGACTGGAAAACCTATTTCTTAGCAATTTCTAAGCAAGAGAAAAGAAGAAAATGACAATGATCACCACCTAGAAAGTATCTATCCCAGCTGACAGTGAAAGACACATAGACCCCTTATTTAGCACATTTTAGGACACATCTTACTGAAGAATCAAAAAAAAAAAAATCTTAGAATTGAAGAGAACACTCTGTCAGGGAGTTTGATTGCCCTTAGAATGTACGCATGTATTTTGCATCCTTCCTAAACCCAGACTCCGGAATGTCAAAATATCTCTAAGGTTGGGTGTCTCTACCCAGCAAAGGAGAACTCTTATTTAAGCAAAGTATTCTCTTGTGCACAGCCACAGCCTCTCCCCCTATAACTTAGGAATATCAGAATTTTATTTAAGGAACTGAGAGATCATTTAGTCTAACAATTTCGTTTTGTGCCCAGTGATCTTCCTTCTAGAACAGAGTATCTAGTCATCTCCTCTGTACTGGCCCTTTCAATATTTTATGACAGCATCTGTATTCTCCACATCACATTTTCCCCACTCTGGGATAAATATGCCTACATGCTCCACCCCTTTCTTATCCTGGTCAAAATTTTCTGAGATGCTACCCTAATTCCTGCCCTCCAATTCCCCTTTATGCTATGATACAGTTTCCCCAACATCCCACTACTATTCACTCAAAAGCTAGGTATTTCTTTCCAGGTACAAAACTAATGGGAAAAAAAAAAAAAAACACTGTTCAGTGTTTTGTATCATTCTAACTATTTTATGTATTTATGTAGAGCTACTATTTTATGTAGTTCTCTGTAATAGTTCTACCCTGTTAAGCACAATAAAGATGGTTATAAATGGCCTGTCAACATTTCTGCAATTAAATTTGTCAGACTTCAGATCAAGACTGTCAATAGCATAGATCTGCGCTGTGGGAGTTACCTTAGCAGGTATTTAGAACACTGCCTCATTTCAGTCATGCTGTCTTACAAATATTCATGTTTTTAAACACTTTTAAAGGTATTTTTATGTATATTATCTTACTTCATATTCACTTCTACTCTGGAAGAAAGTTGGGAAATGTTTTATTCGCCCCACTTTGCAGATGATGCACAACTAGGCCTGGTTATAACTAGTTAATGGTAAGACTCAAGTTCCAGAACTCTTGACTTTTGGATTACTGTTTTGTTTTCTCTAGAGCCATTGTCCTTTGTCACCAAATAGCCTCACATTCCCCCTAGACAGCACTACTGCATGAGCAGCTCTCTGAAGGGGCACAGGTTTAGGAACTTTCATTTGTCAGGTGGTCCATACCTGAAAGAATCAGGTCTTCTGACTACTAGAGTCCAGTGATCTCTCATTAAATTCCAAGAAGTCACTCCCATCCCTTGTGTCCTATGCACAACCAGTTTTGAATTCAGCATTCAATGATGATTTTGGAAGCAATAATAGCACAATGACGCAAACACAATGACGATGTTGGAAGCAATAATAATTATAGATGTCTACCTCCCCTTCTCCTCTCCTGACAAATTCACTGATGGGAATCAGAGGCTCAATTTGCCATATGTTGCAAGAAAGGGTAAGATTAATTTTAAGTCATGAGTGAGTAATGATGGGGAAGAAAAATGAAACTCTTAATAAGAAGGATTCTCCATGTAGAACCTGAAGCTTACCCATCTCTCCCTTTCTCTTTGCTTCGAGTATAATTTGCTTATCTTCAGACTCAATAACTTGAGGAAAGAGGAGTGTGGAGCAGGGTGAGTGATGTGGGCGAAGCCACATGGCACTAAAAATGAGAAGGGAGGAACTGTGTGTCCTTATGGGCAGCCTACCAGGCTGGACAGTCTTTAAAAGAGTAAATCTCCAGCTAGAAACAGAACTTTCCTTTCTCATCTCTCCTTAACCCAGTGAAAGAATTCATAAAGAAGAAGATACAAGACTGGAAGTGATTTTCTTTTAGAATTCTTCGGTTGATAAAAGAGAAAAAAAAAAAACTGTAAAGACAGACAAATCCCTCAGTATTTGGGGACAAAAATTTACTTGAGTTCTTTTACCTGAATTTGGATGGGAGCTGTGGAAGAGGGTAATTTGCCTGAGCTGGGGGAGAATTAATATGCTCAGTGTGTTCTGGACAAATGGTCAGATAAAGCATGCCTTGTCCTCTTGCTTCTTGGGCCTCCCGAGACCAAAATATAGCCCAGGGCAGCTTAGCTGTGGTTTTATCTCCAGACCTCTAGACATGTGGCACAACACACTTTGTTGGGGATGGTTTTGGATTTAACCTTGAAATCAAGTTGTTATATAATTTAATGATCCAAATTCCTATGTATACTAGTGACTAATACAATTTTATTTACTTTTTAATGTTTCTGTAGATATGAATTTTAGACTTTGTATTAAGATTCTTTGTTTTATGTACTTTTATTACTGTTGAGAAAATTTTTAAGCAGATTTTAAAATATTTTCAGTAGTGAAGAGGCATGACATTTTCTAAGATCCCTGTTTCAGGGATAGCTACCTACTAGGACCTTAGGACAAGAATTAGAATGTTAAGAGAGCCAGCTGTGAAAGGTGGGGGGAGGTGGAAGAATATCTCAAATAGATGGAAACCAAAAACAATCCAAAGGAAAACTGTGAATGCTAAAGAAATTAAGCTGACTATTAAAGGAATGACAAAGGCCTAAAATTTATTAGGTACAGGTATCAGTCATGTAAAATTTGCAGGGGATAAAGAAGACCTCCCCATCTGGTATCAGGTTAGTGTCACCCTGGCTTTCTGGGGGAGGCTATGGTATTGCTAAACTTTTCTTATTTACTTGGGTTAGAAAAATAGCAGAACTAGCCAAGAGGCACCTGGGTTCCTGAATTGACGGATAAGTATGATACTGATGTTATAATTAAGCCAACTTCCCATGATTTTGGGAGTGCTTAAACCAGTTTGAATTGTTGTCAGAGGTGGTCAGATCAAAAAGGGATACCATTCTTTTTAGAGTATGTAATAAAATGCAAAGCAGAGCCCTTGGGTCAGAAGATGGGGCTTGGAGCCCACAATGTCCTTCGCTAGCTGAGTTGCCTTGAGTGAGTCAGATGGCCTCTCTATGGCTCTGTGTTCTCTGTATTAAAACAAGTCTAATAATAATGGCTATTTTGGAACTCAAATAAGCTAACATATATGAATGTGGTTTATGAACTCTAAAGTGCCATTTTTATTATCTTCTAATGCTGGCTTAGGTTAGGAATCCAAAGGAGAAGCAAAATAAAAGAAATAGGAGTGAATATTGCTTTTACTGTATTTCCCCCTTCTTATTCCAACTGGATCTTTGAAAAGCTGCATGTAGCTCCTGTTGTGGCTTTAGCCTTCAAGGCTTCTGCAGTTGATGTCTGTAGGTCCTTACACTCGTGTTAAGAACTGAGGAAAACAATGGTTGTTGTAGGCTTCACAATTCATAATTTAAAGAAGCAGGTTATGCAATTTGACCATAGTCCTTGGGTATTTAAATTCACTGACTACAGGTGAGGGACCACGATTTTGTTTGTTTTCAGGTTTTTTAGTTTTTGAAAGCAATCTGGTTTCTGCTTGCTCTTACAGAAATACAATGACTTGGGCTTTTGCGGGTTGATAAACCACTAGAAAAGCAAAAATAATGGATCTCATACAATTCAATAACTCCCACATGGACATTACCTAACCACACAGTCTCATAGAATCATGGCTGGTGTGCCAGAGACATGGGCTAATCCTCAACTTTATTAATGCCAAACAGTCACTCAGTCACCCAGAGTAAATCAAATAAAGGTAACCATTGACACTACCACCGCTATTTTCGAAATGTGAATTCTGAAAGGAATATGGCAACTCACAGCATAATGTTTTGTGAAAATAGCACAATGTCCACATACCTCTCTCAATAGTTACTCAGCAAAAACCAAGATGAATAATTTTGAGGTACTTAACTAAACTTTATTTTAAATCTTTATATTCAGTGATATTTTCAATGACATCTAAATCTTGCTATTCAACTAAGGTTTATTTGAAGACAATTATCGCCTTATGAGATGGACATATACAATGAATAACAATTGTATAAAGGTTATAAAAAAGTATTCATGAAATAACACTCCAGTATAGATTTAGAACTGCTTTTTGAGATGGAAACTCTATTATGGTCTGCTTCATTTAAGGAGCTTTCGATTCTTAATAATAACCAGATGATTTCATCCTGCTTGCATCCAAACCCAAAGTTTCTCAGGATAAGAAGACATTGTATCTCCATAGTTTCTTCCTTTTAGATGGTCTTTTTGCAGTACTGAAAGAGGTGGTTTTTTGGGCCATTTCAAGAAACAGAAGATCTTATTTTGTGCATAGGCTATTTTCTTCCCATGTACTGAATTTGCCAATATATAAGTACATTATTGGACTCTTCTCCAAATTTCAAGACTATTTCAATGCTTTTTCAATATCCTCAGGCTGCTCAGCCAGTTTCTCTGATGGAGAGTATATCAGTATATCCATGAAAAAGAACTATCCCAGCACTTTGTGAAGTACTCTAAGGACAATGCTTGTACATATGGGCCTTTTAAAAAATATTTTTTATTTTTTAATTGAAGTTGACATACAATAGTATATTAACTTGAGGGGTACAACCCAGTGATTAGATATTTATATAACCTAGGAAGTGATCACCCCAATAAATCCAGCAGCTATCTGACCCATACATAGTTATCAAAATATTATTGACCATATTCCTTACGCTACAGTTTACATCCCCATAAGTAGTCTCTATCTGCCAATTTTCACTTCTTAATCCCTTTACCTTTTTCACCCATCCCTCAAATCCCTCCCATCAGCAACTATCAAAATATTCTCTGTATCTATGAGTTTGTTTCTGTTCTGCTTGTTCATTTATTTTGGTTTTTAGATTCCAACTATGAGTGAAATCATCTGGCATTTGTCTTTCTTTGTCTGACTTTATTTCACTCAGCACAGCACCTTCTAGGTCAATCCATGTTATTGCAGATGGTAAGATTTCATTCTTTTTTATGGCTAAGTCATATTGCTTTTACATATAGACCACTCCTTTTTTTATCCATTCATCTATTGATAGGCACTAGTTTGTTTCCATATCTCGGCTATTGTAAATAACAATGTGATAAATGAAGATACATATGTATTTTCCATTTAGTGTTTTGGGTTTCTTTGGATAAATACTCAGAAGTGGAATTGCTTGGTCCTTCTTTGTCTTCTGTTATAGCATTTGTTTTAAAGTCTGTTTTGCCTGGTATTAGTATTGATACCAAGCTTTTCTGTTTGTTTATTTCCATTTTCATGAAATATCTTTTTTTAATTTATTGATTTGAGAGAAAGAGAGAAACATTAATTTGTTGTTCCACTTATTCATGAATTCATTGGTTGATTCTTGCATGTGCCCTGATTGGGAATTGAACCTACAACCTTGTGTGTAGGGATGATGCTCTAACCACCTGAGCTAACTGGCCAGGGCGAAATATCTTTTTCCTTCTCTTTACTTTCAGTCTGTATGTGCCTTTCTATCTGAAGTGAATCTCTTGTAGACAGTATAAGTAAGGGTTTATTTTCTTAGCAATTTAGCCACCCTATGTCTTTTGATTGAAGCATTTAAAGTAATTATTGATAGATACATATTTATTGCTATTTTATTATTCATATTTTTTATCCCACTTCTTCCTCTTCTTCCTCCTCTCTCTCCTCCTCCTCTTCCTCTTCTTCTTCTCCTTTTTAACCCACACCAGAGAACATTTCCATTGATTTTAGAGAGAGGAAAGGGCCTCTTCTTCCTCCTCTCTCTCCTCCTCCTCTTCCTCTTCTTCTTCTCCTTTTTAACCCACACCAGAGAACATTTCCATTGATTTTAGAGAGAGGAAAGGGAGGGAGAGAGAGAGAGAGAAACATTAATGTGAGAGAGAAACATCAGTTGGTTGCCTCCTGTACACACCCTGACAGGGAATCTAACCTGCAACCTAGGTAAGTGCCCTGACCGGGAATCAAACCCACAAACTTTTGGTGTATAGGATGATGCTCCAACCAACTGAGCCATCAGCCAGGGCAATTTCTTTTTCTTAAAGAAGACCTTTTAACATTCTTTTTTTTCTTTTTTATTAAATTATTGGAGTAGCACTATTAATAAAATTATGTAGGTTTCAGGTATACAATTTTATGATACATCATATGTATATTGCATTGTGTGTTCACCACCCCAAGCCATTTCCTTCCATCACCATTTATCTCCCCTATACCCTCTTCTACCTCCTAATATTTCTTATAATACTGGTTTGATGGTGATGAACTCTTTTACATTTTTCATGTTTGGGAAACTCCTTATCTGTCCTTTGATTCTAAATGATAGCTTTGTAATTGTCTTTCTCTTGCTGTTTTTAAGATTCTCTCTTTATATTTAACCTTTGGCATTTTAATTAT
Organism: Mormoops blainvillei; assembly: GCA_004026545.1. NCBI lineage: Eukaryota > Metazoa > Chordata > Mammalia > Chiroptera > Mormoopidae > Mormoops > Mormoops blainvillei. The sequence continues at coordinate 211,113 of PVJD01001163.1, forward strand.
GATGTGTCTTGGTGTGGACCTCTTTGGGTTCATCTTGTTTGAAACTTTCTGTGCTCCCTGGACTTGTATGTCTGTTTCCTTCACCAGGTTAGAGGAGGTTTCCATCATTATTTTTTTTCAAATAGATTTTCAGTTCCTTGATTTTTCTCTTCTTCCAACACCTCCATGATGTGAATGTTGTACACTCGAAGTTGTCCCAGAGGCTCCTTAAACTATCCTCATTTAGGGAGATTCTTTTTCCTTTTTCCTGCTCTGACTGTGTGTTTTCTGCTACCTTATCTTCCAAATTGCTGCTTCAAGGCCCTGGAGGGAGCTTATTTGGTTTGAGCATCATCCCAATATGCCAAGGTTGTGGGTTCAATCCCCACTGAGGGAACATAAAAGAATCAACTAAAGAATTCATAATGACTGGAACAGCAAATCAATGTCTCTCTCTTTTTCCCTTCCTCTCTCTCTCAAATCTATTAAAAAAAAAAAAAAAGATTGAGCCTTGGCTTGTGTGGCTCAGTTAGTTGGGCATTGTCCCACAAACCAAAGGTTGCATGTTTGATTCGCGGTCAGGGCAAATACCTGTTGAGACACATCCAAGAGGCAACAGGTCAATATTTCTGTCTTGCACTGATGTTTCTCTCCCTCTATTTTTCCCTCCCTCCCCCTCTCTCTGGAATCAATAAAAGAAAAAAAAATTTTTAAAGATTCAAATTGCTGCTTTGATCCTCTGCTTTACCTAATCTATTGCTGATTCCCTTTAATGTAGTTTTCATTTCAGTTATTGCATTCTTTTCTGCCTGTTCTTTTCCATGTTTTCTATATCCATTTTTATGTTTCTTATCTCTTTGATAAATTCTTATCTATTCTTCCTCTAAGTTCATTGAGCATTCTTATAACCAGTGTTTTGAACTCTGCATCTTGTAATTCTTTTTTTTCTTTTTTTTTGGAGTTCTGTTTTTTCATTTGGTACATGTTTCTTTGTCTCTTTGTTTTGGTTGCCTTCCTGTGTTTTTTATTTCTATACGTTAGGTAGAGCTGCTGTGTCTCCTGGTCTTGGTAGAGTGGCCTTATGTAGTAGGTGTACTGGAGGGCCCAGTGGTGCAGCCTCTCTGGTCACCTGAATCAGGCACTCCAGGTATGTCCCCATCTTGTAGGCAGTGTGCAATCTCCTGTTGTAGCTGAGCCTTGATTGTTGTTGGCATGTCAGTGGGAAGGATTTACACCCCCAACCCACGCTTATTGGTTTCTAGGACTAGCCATAACAACAACAAAGGAGCTTTTGTGCAGGGGCTGACCCCATGGGGCGGAACTCACTTCAGCAGAGCTCTGGTGCCTGCAGAGTTCACCTCTTGAGTGTGTCACTGATGGAGGTGGTTGGGTGATGCTTCAGTGGGGTTTGAAGTTGGCCACCAGGTCTGCTGGTTCTAGGGCCTCCTGGGAGGTATAGGTCAAGATCAGTCACCACCTGTGCCCTACCAAGGGCCACCCAATATGAGCTACAAAGTGATATGCAGACAGCTGCTACTCATGCTGGACTTGCTGGGGAGAGGCTAAGCTTTGAACTGAGGTCAGCTGCTGCTAGTTCAGTCTTGGAGCCACTTAGCAAGAGGTATGGGGCATATCGAGGCCAGGTACTGCTTGTTTAGGGTTTGTGAACCTTTGATTGATTTTAGGAAAGTCCGAAGCATGAGCCAAGATAGGCCATTTATATGGAAAAGCTCCTGGAAGCAGGTTGGGTGGGACCCAAAAATGGGTGGGATGGTGTCTCAGGGAATTACAGGGTAGGGTGAACAGCGTTAGCCAGGCTGACAGAGACTTAGTTATGGTGCCTGCCTGTGCCCTCAGGGGGAGGGCTCAGCAACAGAAAAATAGCTTCTATAGCACTTCTGTCTGGGAGAAAGCCACCCCTCTAGCTCTTCCCCCAAAGCCAAACAATTCAGTTCCTCCCCTATATGTCCTGGTACCTTTTGAGCTGCTGCCCCAGTGCTAGAGCTCAGAGTAAGTGAGTCCATCAGCAAGTAAGTCTGTGCAGAGGTCCTGTAAGTCTGTGCCTGGAACTCCAGAAGCCCTCCATCTCACTCAGCCACAATCAGCGCTGGTTTTCACAGCCAGAAGTTATGGGGAATTCTCTTTCCAGCACTGGATCCCTGGGCTGGGGAGCCTGGTGTGAGGCTAGGACCCTTCAATTCCCTCGGGGGCACCTCTACAGTTGAGATATCCCTTCAGGTTTTTAGCCACCACACATGGCTGTGGGACCAGTCCATTCTGAGTCCCCACCTCTCCTACCAGTTTCTATGTGGCTTCTTCTGTATATCCTTAGTTATAGGGCTTATTTCAGCTAAACTTCAGGTGGTTCTCAATAATGGTTGTTTTGTAGTTTAGCTCTAATTTTGATGTTACGGGCAGAGCCAAGTACAGCATTTACCTGTCCAACATCTTGACTAGAAGCCACATATGGGCCCTTTAATTCATTTACTAAAAAGTATTTTGTAGAAACAGACAAATTACAAAAATGTTCCTCTTCCCCAGCACTAATATTCAGGGTCAGTAAAGGACAGCTGGAATTCAGCCCTATCAGCCCTGGTAGGGCACCTTTGCAGTGTACAAATCAGGCTCTATAGGGTATTTGAAAACATGTTCACCTTTACCTGCTCCTTCCCCATCCAATGCCTGACATCACTGGCAACTGAAAAGACACTGGAGGCATCATTTCTTCAGCACCAGAAATCTATTCAAGTTCTGCTTCCTAGGCTTCCTTCAAAATTCTCACTCTCTTCTGGTCTCTGTAGCTCTTTCCATCCCACTAAAATGAAACCAGGTTCTCCCTCTCTGTTCTCTTTCTCCCAAAAAAGTTCTCAAACTTTTTTGACTGAGGGGATCCAGGTGGGGAAAAAGGCTCCAAGACTCACATACCCTAGCTTTTCTTGCTTTTCAATGAACTGTTGCTATGCAGACACATTTTGTGTGTATTATGTGACTACCTGCTTTAGCAATATTGGTATGGATGGTTCCTATGTGTACAACAACCCATATTTGTTTTAACATTTTGTTATAGAAAATTTGTAAATAAAAAAAAAAGGGGTTCTATGGAAAATAACCTCACAGGGTGATTTGATCTTAAATTCCTAACTGGGCAGGTCACGGTGAGTAGTCATGCCCCAAGCAAATAATTTTGCCTTAAGCAAGCAAGCCCCGTCCATTGTTTGTGAGCATCTAGATTAACACACCTTTGAAATAAACTGTAGCCATCCTCAAGAGGGATGTAATCTTAACTAGCCTGTAATCCTGCTTTCATGTCATCTTCTTTCTATTCTCTCCTAAACCTGAAATGCATAAAAAGAACCTGTAATATAGGTCATGAATTGTGTTGACCTATATAAAGTTGCTATCCTACTACAGGATAATTAAACAATCCACATTAAACAAAATAGATGATGATGGGGGTAAATGAAGGGTAATTTATAATTAGAAAGCTGGAATAGTAACCATTGAAAAAACAACCAACTCAATACAGCATTAATACTAATAACAAAGCAATCTTCCCCCAAATTGAGGACACTTCAACAATCTACCCATACATGTGTGGGGGAGAACCACGAAGGTTCTTTTGGATAATCAAATAGACATGAGACAGGTTATCAAGAAAAAAAATAACCAAAGTTAATACACAGGTGTGGGAACATACATACATGAGAGAGTCAGAGACCCCACATGCACAAAAGGTTCAGAGGCAGAAGGGGAACATAGGTATATAAGACACTCTGAACTAAGGATGAGGTAAAGTGCCTTCGGGCTTCAAAAGGTTATTGCAGGACAATGAGAAGTACAGATGTTTAGTAAATAGAGGTTGGCCTTGCCCTATAGATATGTTTAAAAAAATGGTTATCTCTAATTACCTCTTATTATGGGTAAGGCCCCTAATTCAAGTTCTTCTATGTAGTTAAGGGAGAGGCAAAACTTTCCCTTGAGCTTGTGGCTAAAGTTGACTTTAACTCAAAATAATTTGTACACCACTGAGGCACATCTTGGGCTGGCTTGTCCTGAGCCCCATACATGTTGATATGGGAGCTTTGCATTTATTGCCAAGGGTTGCCTGGAATCCAGATGAATGTTCAGTTTAGCCCTCAATAAACTGTAGTTATGTGCTAAATTTTTATTTATGAAGACCAAATACTTTGACTCTTAACAACTCAGCAGTTATTAATAAGTGGCCTTGAGACACACACACACACACACACACACACACACACTGAAAATCTAGGGCATCAAGGCCATTTGCCAGTAAGATCCAAAGTAGAGATGTGTATTTTGGGATCAGTCTGTGGAACAACAGGATGATACCTGTGGCCTACCAGTTGGCTATAGTCCATACCTTGAAAATCACTGCTTAGGTGGTTGGCTTGGTTTTCTGACTCAGCTTCTTAAAATGCTGGATCACTTTTCCTGCTTTACTCTTTTCTGCTGCAGAGACATCCTGACCTGTACCCTAGCCAGCTCTCTAGTGCTCTCCAGCCTGGACCTTCAAATTCCTAGTCTTTCATGGAAGTCCCTCTCCAGAAAGGAGAATCAGATGTTACCCCCTAACTGAGCAGACTCCTAGTTAACGCCTTGCAGCATCTGTGATGCCATAATGACAGGCCTTGAGTGAAACATGGTGGAGGGAAGACAGCAAACCACTTCTACCTTGGCAGCTCTTTGACAGCAGTCAAGTTACTTCACTTCTCAGCTTAAATTTCTCATTTATGAAATGGAAATAATAATACCCACCTCATAGATTTCTTTCTTTTCCCATAGATTTCTCGTGAAGATCAAATGAGATAATGAAAGTTATAAAACATAGTAAAGTATAAATTCACTTATAAAAGTAATATGTGTTATTGTTGCAGAGAAGTAATATTCATGCAAATATCTGGACTGTTCTGGTTACAAAGTATAACTGATATTAGGACACTATGACGTGTAAAAATGACAACACAGACTGTCTGTCAACAGTGAAGATCAAATGCAAAGACCTTACTGGCCCTAGAGCCTATTAAGAAAGAATGTGAGTTTCTGATTCCATAATCCCCAAGCATGTTATAAGACGATGTACATGTCTCATTGGTCCTGAACCACCCTCCCTCCCTTTTTCCCCCTTCTTATGGCTTGGGAAGTAGGACTTATTTCAGAATAATTCCAAATATCAGAAATAAAGATTTTTTCCTTTCCAACTCAGTGGAGATTATGAGCTAAGGAATGCTAGGAATTCTTCCCTCCACCCCGTCAGGAATGTGTCCTGCTTCGGGCACTCAGCAGGAATGTGAGGGCTGCCAGATAAGGTTCCAGAGCTTGGTGGTTGTGAATCTGTTGTATGGGGGGGAGCCCTTCACCAGAACCTGGCTCTCCTCAAGATCCTCCAGAGGATGCTTTCTGGCTAACAGAGGACACCTGAGCTGGTGTTTTGGGATTAACTTTTGCAAGCAGTGAGTGAAAAGAGAGCTCAGCCAGACTTCCAAAACAAAGACACAGCATGTGTTCAGTCTTTGGGGAAGCACTGTCTTTGGAATCAACACATAAACAGACCTGATCTGCAACCTGCAAATTAGCTATGTGACCTAGATTATATATTCTGTGAGCTTGGGTCTTCTATCTACAAATAGTAATAGTACCTAATTCTTATGATTGAGGGGTAGATTGAGCAGAATAATGCATATAAAATATGTAACAGTATTTCTCCATAAATTGGGGCTATAAAGCCTATTTTATGTGACTAGATTTTAAACAGTATTAATGCCCTGCATTCACTCAGTATTACAGTATACAATGTGCTTGCATATTTGTTATCTCTTTTAAATTGCATTAAGGGACTTCTAGTCAAGATGACAGCATAGGTAAACACAGCTTACCTCCTCACACCACATTAAAATTACAATGAAAATATAGAATAACCATCACTCAGAACCATCAGAAATAGAGTCGAATGGAAGTCTGACAACTGCAGAATTAAAAAAACCATATCCAACCAGATTGGTAGGAAGTGAGAAAATGTGGAATGGGTTGGTTCCACATCCATGTGTGGTAGATTAAAATTTAGGAGGGATCTCTCAGGAGGAGTCCCAGCCCCACACCAGGCCACCCAGCCTGGGATCCAGTGCCAGAAAGATAAGTCCCTATAACTTCTGGCTGTGAAAACCAGTGGGGACTGAGTTAGTAGAAGAAACTTTTGGAGTCCCAAGCAGTTCCCCTTAAAGAACCCAAACATGGACTTACCCAGACTCAAACCCTCTGAGCTCCAGGGTAGCAGCACGATAGGTACCAGTGGCATACGGAGAAGAAATGAAGTGTCAAGGTGGGAGCTGAGGACAGTTTCTCCCAGACAGAAAGGTGGGCAGAGGCCAATGTCCCTTTTCTGAGCTCTCCCCTACCAGAGCCACAGAGCTGGCAGGCAGATGCCATATCTGAGACACCACCAACCTGGCTAATACTGTTTGCCCCACCCTGGAGATCCCCTGAGACTCCACCGCACCCAACTTATCAGCCCACCCAAATTGTTAACTGTGACTTTTCCATATGAATGACTGGCCTCGGCTCATGCTTCTCAACTTCCTAAATCCTATCAAACAAGTAACAGCCAGCTTTGGTAAGCCCCCAACCCATGTACTTTTTGCTAAGTGGCCCAGGCTGAGCACTAGCAGCAGCCAGCCTAAGTTCTCAGCTTGGCTTCAACTGGGAATCTCCAAGCCCAGCACAAGTGGCAGCCATCTCAGGTTGCTTTATAGCACATGCAGGGTGGCCCCAGGCAGAAAACAGGTAGGGGTTGACCTTGACCTGTACCACCCAAGAAATCCCAAGGCTGAGCACCCAGTGGACAGCTATAAACCACACTGGAGCACCCCAACCCTACCCCTGAACAGTTGATCCTCCATGGAGGGTGGAAGTTAGTGGTCAGTGGCCACAGCCAGTCTTGCTGCTGACTGGCCTGGGTAAATCATTCCTATTGACCAGCTGACAGCAATCAAGACTCAACTACAAGAGGAGAGTGTACTCAGCCCATAGGAAGAGCATACCTCGAATACCCATCATGGGTGATAGGGAAGGTTGTGCCACTAAATAATACAGGACACCTGCTACATTAGGCCATTCTACCAAGAAAGGGAGTCATAGAAGCTCTACCTAATACATAGAACCAAACACAGGGTAGCTGCCAAAATGAGGAGACAAAAAAACATGGCCCAAATGAAAAAACAGGTCAAAACTCCAGAAAGAGAATTAAAAGAAATGGAGATAAGCAATCTATCAGATGCAAAATTCAAAACACTGGTTATAAACATGCTTGAGGAACTTAGTGAGGACCTCAGGAGCATAAAAAAGATTCAGTCAGAAACAAACGATACGCTAGTTGAAATAAAGAATAATTTACAGGAAAACAACAGGAGAGTGAATGAAACTAAGAATCAAATCAATGATTTGGAACATAAGAAAAAAGACAAAACAAAACAAACAAACAAAAAAAAAGAAGAAAAAAGAATCCAAAAAATGAGGACAGTGTGAGTAGCCTCTGGGACAACTTCAAGAGGTCCAACACTCACACCATAGGGGTGCCAGAAAGGGAGGAGAAAGACAAAGAAATTGGAAATATACTTGAAAAAATAATGAAAAAAAAACCTTCCCTGACTTGGTGAAGGAAATAGACATGAAAACCCAGGAAGCACAGAGAGTCCCAAACAAGATGGTGGCAAAGAGGCCCACTCCAAGACACATCATAATTAAAATGCCAAAAGTTAAAGATAAGGAAAGAACTTTAAAAGCAGCAAGAGAAAAGTAGTTAGTTATCTACAGGGAGTTCCCATAAGACTGTCAGCTGATTTCTCAAAAGAAACTTTGCAGGCCAGAAGGGACTGTCAAGAAATATTCAAAGTCATGAAAAGCAGGGACCTATCATCAAGATTACTCTACCCAGCAAAGCTATCATTTAGAATCAAAGGGCAGATAAAGAGCTTCCCAGACAAGAAAAAACTAAAGGAGTTCATCATCACCAAACCATTATTATATGAAATGTAAAGGGACTTATTTAAGAAACTAAAGAAGATCAAAACTATGAACAACTAAATGGCAATAAATATATATCTAGCAACAACTGAATCTAAAAACAAACTAAGCAAACAAGGACAGAGACAGAATCTTGGATACAGAGGCTGTTTTGATGGTTGCTAGACGCAAGAAAGGTATGGCAGAATGGGTGAAGAGTGAAAGGATTAAGAAGTACAAATATGTAGTTACAGGACTGTCATGGGGATGTAAAGTACAGTATAGAAAATGGAGTAGCCAAAGAACTTATACGGATGACCCGTCTACATAAACAATGGTGTGAGGATTGCCTGGGACAGTGGTGGGTGCTGGGTAGAGGGGGGCAAAGGGGGAAATTGGGACAACTGTAATAGCATAATCAATAAAATATAATAAAAATTTAAAAAATAAATAAATTGCATAAAGCAGTAATGTGAATTTGAGCACCCTAGGGATGATTTATAGATAGATTCACCTTTTAGAACAAATAACAGGTTGTCAGTTCTGGCAGTTATCATGGGGCCTCATCTTATCTCTTCTGCATGCCCTATCCCTGTCCATTTTTTCACTGAACTTCCGGTCACATGCATCTCGAAGTCTTCAGGGGTTCTGTCAGTTAAGGTTACCCTTGAGGGGCATCCATACTACATACCTGATCCCTTTAGGACTGGGCCTCAAAATTTAATCTGTGCTGGAGAAGACTTACCCTGCCCCAGTCCCCTAGCAGGGTTCTCCTGGCCTGCTGCTTTGTTTCTGCCAGCCTTCCAGGGGTCGGATTAGGAGAGGCAAGATTCTATTTGCCTTAGCCCTTGCCTTGTTCAGAAGAGAACTCCTGGAACATTGTGGTTCTGCGATCTGACCCTGACTCTTGGCATTCCTGAAGCCATTGTGCCGTTCAGTTTCCTGGACCTCAAATCTTGATTTCTACAATGACATTGGATCTGTTGTGTCCTTCTACAGGCTTGAGCTTGGATTTTTCATCTCCTCTGGCTCAGTGAGGATGTGGATGGCAACTATGACCTATTTCCTGAAATCTCTGTGAGCTTCCTAGCCCATCTTTCTTCCCCAGGTTGGGTACCCTGTAATACCAGCCATGGATTCTGGACATGGTGTCCCATGTCCAGTTGGGAACAAACTGACTTCTCCATTGATTACCTATATGCTTCCAAGCTGGTACTTGTATAATGCCATCCAACTCTTCATGACATCAGAAAAATTTCATCCTTATTGGTAGTAAACATTTTCTGGGAAAAACATACAAGACCATTGCTTATCAATATTGACCTTCTTGGACTTCCAATCAAGAAGGCAGTGTAGGCAAATATGACTCACCTCCTCACACAACCACATCAAAATTAGAACTAAAATATAGAACAACCATCATTGAGAACCACCAGAAATTGAGCTGAATGGAAGTTCTGCAACTACGGAATTAAAGAGACCACTACTGAATTAAAGAAGCAACCACATTGAGACTAGCAGGAGGGATGGAGACATAGAATGGGATGGTTCCACACCCATGTGGTAGATAAAAATCAGGAGAGATATCTCAGGAATGAGGGGTCCCAGCTCTACTCTAGGCTCCCCAGCCCAGGGTTCCAGTGCCAGAAAGGTAAGTCCCCATAACTTCTGGCTATAAAAACCAGCTGAGACTAAGGCTGTGGAAGACAGAAACTGTTGAAGTCTCAGGCAGTTTCCCTTAAAGGGTCTGTACACAGGCTTACTTGGACTCGGTCCCACTGAGCTCCAATGTGGGGACAGTAGATTAAAAGGCATCCAAGACATATGCGGAGGAACTAAATTGTCCACCATCAGTGCAAGGGCTGGTGGGGCGGGGGAGTGGGCAGCTTTCTCCCAGATAGAAGTGCCGGCAAAGGCTAAACCCTTCCCCTGCATAGAGGAACAAAGCTGGCAGGTGGGCGCCAAATCTGAGACTCCATCCACTTGGTTTACAATATTTACCCCACCCTGGTGATTTCCTGAGGCCCTGCCCACCCAACTTTCCTGACAACCCAACCTGTTTCTAGTGGCTTTTCTATACCAATGGCTTGTCTTGGTCTGTGCTTCAGATTTTCCTAAATCCTCTCAAGCCAGAGCAACTGGCTTCAGCGAGCCCTGTACCTCTCACTAAGTAGCCCCAGGCCTGGCACCAGCATCAGCTGGCCATGGTTCACGACTCGGCATCGCCTGAAGACCTCCAAGTCTAACACAAGTAGTAGCCATCTGCAGATCACTTTGTTGCTTCTGCTGTGTGACCCCTGGCAGAACATAGTAGGTGGCTGCCCTTGGATGTGCCAACAGCAATCAAGGCTCAATTATAACAGGAGGGTGTACACAGTCCACACGGTGGGCAACCTTGAGTACCCAGCTGGCATAATAGCGGAGGGTGTGCAACTGGACTCTACAGCACACCTAGTACATTAGACAACTCTACCAAGCCTGGGAGATGTAGCAGCTTTACCTATACATAAAAACAAACACAGGCAGGCTGCCTAAATGAAGAGACAAATAAACACATCCCAAATGAAAGAAGAGAACAAAACTCCAGAAAAATTACTAAATAAAATGGAGACAAGCAATCTATTAGATGCAGAGTTCAAAACACTGATTATAAAGATGCTTAAGGAACTTAGTGAAAACCTCAACAGCATTAAAAAAATCCAGAAATTAAGGATACACTAACTGAAATAAAGAACTACTTACAGGTAATCAACAGTAGAGTATGGAGCCAAGAATCAAATAAGTGATTTGGATTATAAAGAAGCAAAAAACACCCAATCAGACAGCAAAAAGAAAAAAAAAATTTTTAAATGAGGATAGTGTAAGAAGTCTCTAGGTCAACTTCAAGTATAGCAACATTCATATCATGGGGGTGCCAAAGGAGAAGAGAGAAAGCAGGAAATTGGAAATCTTTTTGAAAAAACAATGACAGAAAACTTCATTAACTTGGTGAAGGAAATAGACATATCAGTCCAGGAAGCACAGAGAATCCCAAACAAGATAAACTCTAAGAGGCCCATACCAAGACATATCATAATTAAAATGCAAAGGTTAAAGATAAAGAGAGAATCTTAAAAGGAGCAAGAGAAACGTGATTAGTTACCTACATGGGAGTTCCCATAAGACTGTCAGTTGATTTCTCAAAAGAAGCCTTGCAGGCTAGAAGGGAGTGGCAAGAAATATTGAAAGCCATGAAAAGCAAGGACCTACAACCAAGATTACTCTACCCAGCAAAGCTATCATTCAGAATCGATGGACAAATAGAGAGCTTCTAAGACAAAAAAAAGATAAAGGAGTCCATCACTGCCAAAGTCATTATTATATGAAATGTTAAAGGGTCTTCTTTAAGAAGATCAAAACTATGAACAATAAAATTGCAATAAATACATATCTACCTATAATTGAATCTAAAAAACAAAATAAACAAACAAGCAGAGCAGAAACAGAATAATAGATACAGAGAATGCTTTGATGGTTGCCTGGTGGTGAGGGGGCGGTCGGGGGAGGGTGAAAAAGGTAAAGGTATTAAGAAGTCAAATTTGTTGTTACAGAGTAATCATGGGGATATAAAGTACAGTGTAGGGAATAGAGTAGCCAAAGAACATATATGCATGACCCATGGACATTGACAATGGCAGGAGAGGGGCTAAGTAGGGGGACAATGGGGGAAAAACTGGGACAACTGTATTGGCATAAACAATAAAATATAATTAAAAAAAAGAATATTGAGACATCAAAAAATATTGACTTTCTTGAATTGTTAAAAACATGGCCTGAAGCAAGTTAGGACCATAGCTCTTTGAGTTGGCAGGGAGGCTAGGGAACAAGGACTAGACAATGGCCTGTGTGAGGGACTCGGTGGGATTTGGAGGAACGGTCCTACATGAGAGTTTGGATCAGGAGCAAGGAAAGGCTTTCTGCTGAATTTAACATCTCTCCTCCATACTCCCACAGCATCATCATCTACACATCACTGAGTACATTATAATGCATCCCTTTATGGGTCTCTCTCCCTTATGAGAGTAAAAACTTGACTGGGTAGATGCCTGTCACATGACTCGGTTACAGGAAATGCTTTCATAATGAGGTTCAGTGATGACATGCACATTAAGGTTCATTCTTGGACTCAGAATTCCGGGATGATGGGCTGTAAAGCAGGCTTAAGGATCCAACTTGAGATCACTCTACTGGGCATCCAGATGTGGCAGGAATAGAGAGTGATGGTCTGACTTCATGCCAAGCATAACAAATGGTGAGCCTATGGCAGTGATTATTAACTTTCTGCCCAAGACAAAATTGGCTCAAGAACTGAAGGGATATTGTATTGAATGTGGACCACTCTGAGAGTCTTGTTCAGGCAGAAGCAGAGGAAGGAAGGTGAGATCTGATATAACCTTAAAATTATTGATACTCTATAGATTGGGCTTAGGGAGCAACCGCACAATTTGGCTTTCTTGAATTACTATGGTGATAAAGGCAGTGGATTTTTGCTATTTGCAGTAGTTATCTTCTAGAAATTCGCTGGAAACACTGATTAGCCAATACAGAACCATTGATCCCAGGGGAAATGCAGGGTTAGCTTGATTTGAGCCTGTGATTATATTTTCATCAACCAACCAATACATAACCCTGTTTTATGTATGTTTTTGTTTAAAGACAACTTATTTCCTTCTTTAATAGATAGTATGGACTCATTAACATTGAACTCATGGCTAACGACACTGTAAGGTATGCCTGAACAATGCTTATTTAATACACACATTGTCTCTATTAGGTGCTTCTTGTGCTTAGGAAGACTAGAAAGCACTTCAGCACTACACTTAGGAGTCATTTTAAAAAGCAAAATCACCAAGAAACAGCAAAAAAAAAATGTGAAAAATGTGGTATTAAATAGACCACTTGTTTACAGCCTGAAAGCTGAAACAAAAAGGCAGAGGATTGCCTGTTCAACCTCAGGTGGGAATGTGAGTGTCAGGTGACTCAAATGTTTCGCTGTTCTGCCCATGTCCACGAATGACCATGAAAGTGCCACAAGTATTAATTTGGGGGTTACAAATAAATTTTAGGGAGTAGGCAAATCCCCAAACGTATAATACATAAGTAATGAGAATCCACTGTAGCTATAATTTATCAAACACCTATCATATGTCATTGAATTAGGTGCCTTATACATGTAACGCTGTAACATATGCCATAAAATAGTTTAACTTTTCATTCTTCAAATGAGATGATTCAGTTAACAATGGTGGACATGTTCTTAGATCCATAGGCTATCTACATGGGAAAAAGAAGGAATTTACAAGATTAGTGTCATGTAATTTTTACACCAAGCTTAAGGATGCATTAACAGGGCCAGGAACTTGTAATAGGCTAGGCGTCTGCTCCTCTTGGAAACTTCTAACTCAATAGTTTGGGTGCTTATGGAAAACTAAAAATGCATTCCACACTCAGCAACAGGGCTATTGACTTATTATGCTTAAAGTCCCACAAGATTGTATATTAAGGTCTGAAGAGAATCTTTCTAATAGGGAAATGTGCCCAGCAGTTAAGAGAGAGTACAATCTTCTTCCCAAGGAACATCATGTGAAGCCAAAAACAGTCAAGTAAACAAATTCGAAGAGATGAATATGTTTTTCAGGGCATTGACTAAGTGGAAACCTGAGAAATTAGCAATCTCCAGAACATACCAAATTCTGAAGTATCATACCTGCTAAATGACGATCTTGTTCAATCATCTTTGAGCCTACAATCTCCATACCTGCTGCTTGTGTTCCATTCAGGTCAGTCTGGGCTCTGTTCCAAACTGAATGGTGTTTAGTCTTCCTCCTCATCTTTACTCCTATCACAATATCTTCTCTTCCCAACTAAATTGCCCTTGATCAGAAATGCTCAGTTCAGTCCCACATCTTTCATCAAGCTTTTGGCCCTCTAGATCTTCCTCGTTTGTGGGAGAATATAAAACACTCAAAGTCTAGCTCATTTGTCACCACATCCATAAAATGGAAATAAATAAGGTATACTTCTAAAAAATTAAGCAGAATAGCACGTAAATGTGCATAGCACTGGGCCTAGCAAAGACGAATGCTCATCAATGTTGGTAATTCTGAATGAATTATGTTTTTCACTTTGATTCCTATGAATTAAACTTTACCCCTTCTGTGGCAAATTTTAGGAAGAAAAGAATAACAAGGCAAGAGATAAGGCAACAAACAGCAAGAAAGAACATGCTTTAGGCAGCAATTTCCAGATTTTGAATTTTATGGACAAGTGTAAGAATTTTGCAAACTGACATCAAGTCTGTTAATATTTCCCTTTTGCCTAAAATCTCCCTAATAACACTTTTACTTTATATAATAATTTTTATAAAATAAACACATTATAAAGGCAAAAAGGTAACAAGGACATAATATCAGAAGTTTTTGTTCTGAAAATGAATATATTCAGTTTCAGGAAAAATTCACATTGCTAACTCATCCATTTACCCTGTTCTTCGTTCATTAGCCAAATATTTATTAAGTGATATCCACCCAGAATTTTCTATGTGATGAGGGACAATAGTTACCATGACAGGGAAAGGGAAAGTCCCTGTACTCATAGAGCTTATGCCTCTTTTCTGATTAAAACAAAAAACAAAAAATCAAAAAAACAGATCTGCGAAAGCTCATGGCCAACCAGTACCAATGCAGTCCGGACCGTGCGGCCTTTGAGAGCTACGGCCTGAGAATACTTAGTCACTAATGTAAGGTCCACTCCCTGCTTCTAATTTCTGAAGGACAGAACAGGAAAGTGTCACACCGTACAGAGACTGGGAGTATAGAGGCGAAAAGCAAAAACAGCTCCTCTGAGCAGGCACCTTCTGTCTCTGGGGCAGCGAGGATGCCAGCTTGAGGACTGGACCTCAGGCTGGTTACTCTTTGTGAGAACAACTCCCATATAAACTGAAATCCTTCTAGAAGTTATCATTTTGGCCATGAAGGACAACGACATATATTTAGTCCAAAGAACCAGAAACATGGGGCACGAGCGAACCGAAACAGTTGTCAAAGTGAGGAGGTAAGCCCTGAGGAAAGAGGGGTGGAGGAGGAAAACCTGGCTATATTTGGGCAGTTCCTCAGTTTGTTTCTCACCAGGATTCAAAAGCAAATCACTAGGTGTTATGAAATAGGAGCTTTTAAAAGTGCTATAGAAAACTTTTAACACTATTAAACATTTGGAGCACTCAGCCAACAAAAATAAGACACTTGCTCTTGTTCTGAAATTCAGAATTAAACAAACTAAGGTCAGAGTAACAGTTGTGTTTCATTCTAGCATGCCTTAGGGAGAAATTGGAGGAGAAGCCCCAAGGACTGAAAAGTCTCACGTAATATGTTGAATTGTTAGATTGAATAGAGAGAACAGTGTATGTAGATATGAGTACTTTCTTCCTAAAAGTTGCAATTAAGAGAATGCAGCACCTAACATAAACCATCAGAACTTGTCACAATATTTTCATTATGTATCAATAATGGGTTGAGTTTTGCATGACACTCTCCAGTGCCCTGGCCTAAGATGTGTAAAATGGAATAAAAATACATTCTATATTCCAGAGGAACTCTTCAGAGGTTTAAGTATGTGTTTACTGAAAACAATGTGTAAAAGCCCTACCACATTTACAGGGCCTCACTTCTGAGGTCTCTTTGCTCCCCTTACACTGCAAGGAAGAAGGGAGTGGGTGTGTGAGTGCCAACTTCCTGAACACAATGATGGGAATAGACCAAAATAAGAATGATCACAAAACCATTAGCAGAAGGTTCTTCCTTGTCACAGCATTTTTGGATTAAAAATAAACAGGTTTATTAAAATTAGCTACAACGCTCAACCCTAAAGCAGAAAGCTTTCACTAAGGCAAATGGTCTCAATGCAGAGTTGCAGATAACTTTATCAACTTCACGCTATAAACCACAGCAAGCAAATTAATTATTCCCAGATGCTGGGGTTGAAGAATGCTTGCTGAATTGTTTTGCTTCTTAAACTCTTCAGTATAAACACACTCACAGGATGGCATTCCCTTTTTTGGCTCCCAACATACAACTAATTATACGCTATGCAGAATACTGTTGGATGAGCTCTTCTTTCAATACCAAGCAAGTTCTGGATTCTGTCAGCCTTTTGGATACCATGTCCACAAACGTTTTTCTCTGACAGTCTTTAGTAACAACTTGTAAACAAATTGTTTCAAGTTTATTTTTAAAAAAAGTTCAACAGCAGTACAAGCCTCATTTCCAAATTATTACAAACTCCTTAAGAGTTAGAGAGGGCAAAATTCACTCAAATATAGTACAGCTCTTGTCTTGCATCAAGAACAGCTTTTTTGCAATCCCTGTGAGAGGTCAGAAATCATATTAGTTTTTATATTTTTATACTCTTTGCATTTTGCCAACATGTACACAAAGACAAAAATGGGTTGTGAATCAATTGTGAGTTGAGATATGTTCAGGGTTAAACACAGATTCTCTGATTATGTCCAGAATAATGAAAGAATCATATTTTCTATTCTAGCTCTAGATTTTCACAGGGCAAAGAAAATATGCCTGGGGAAGGATGAATCATGGAGGGTTTTGGCAGGTAGGGGATATCCGGATTTTCACATTTCTTAGAGTAAATAAATTCAGTGGATTTGTTTGGGGTCTTTTTAAATTGAATTTATTGGGGGGACATTGGTTAATAAAATTAGATAGATTTTAGGTATACAATTCTACAATATAATACATCATCTGTATGTTGTAGTGTGCGTTCATCATCCCAAGTCAAGTCTCCTTCCATCACCATTTATCTCCTCTATACTGTCTTCTACCTCTCCTCAGCCCCTTGTTCTGAGTCTTTATATAATGAGGCAAAAGTGTGTGTGTGTGTGCGTAAAATGTGTGCGGGGAAGTAGATAAGGAAGGTACAGGGAAAACCTCAGGAACTCTTTTAAAAACTTTTTTTTTTTTCCTACAGAAGGAAAGAGAAGTCTGCAGTCCTGCCAACTGCAACACAAATGAGGAGGAAAGTTCAAGGAAAGTTGATATCTAAAAATAAATAAATAAAAGGAAATTCAATGAGAAAACAATATTCAGGTCAGGTCGAAGCCCAGAGGAAAAAACGCTCATTCAGAACTGGGCTGTCATCCTGCTTTTTCTGAAGTGAGCAGCTGCTGGTTATTGAAACCAGCCCACACAGTTGGGTCCCTGCCGCCATGGCAACACTGCTGCCTCTGTGCTGGAGTAGCCAGGCACAATGCCCGTCCCGGGGCCCAGGAGCTCTCTAGCTACAGATTAGGGAGGGTTTTGTTTTTCATGTGTATTGGGGGACTTGATTCCTGAGTTTACGGTTGGCTATTGGAAACTTGTCCAACCTATAAAAAATGCTGACTTAAGGGGAAGATTTTCATGCAAATAGCAACATGGAAAGAAAGCACTGAGGTGTTCAACAGGCAAATAGCTTATTTCTAGTCTCTCTTAAATTCTCTTACCATATCTCTGGTAAGCTCTGGGTATTTGTATGTGGTGCCTTGTATTATAACTTTAGGATATTTTTAAAGTTATGATTAGCTTGCTTTTTAGATTTGTAATTTATAGTAAAAAATTAACCCTAAAAGGAAAAACTACCATAGTCAATAATTCAATGAAGGTTTTGAAATTAAAAATATAGCCTTATATATGATATATATGATACATATATGATATATAATATAGCAGATTATAATGAGCCTCAATAATTGGCACACTCAAGTACTGACCTCACCGTTTTGGTTTCATTAGTACTACAAAGTAACAAACTTGTCTACCAGCTAAGTATAAAACAAACTGCAATATAATAATCTTATAATATAGCATAGGACATGGTAGCACAGAGATTAGGGTCAAAGTGCCTGAGTTCCAATCCTGCCATTTATTTGCTGTGTAATCTTGGGCAAGTTACTTAAATTCTCTGTGATTATTTCCTCATCTTTAAGATGAGTATAAAAGTAGTACCTGCCAAGAAAAGCCTGTTATAGATATTAAATGAGTTAATATTTATAAAGTGCTTAGAATTGTGTTTGGTTAGAGTGTAAGTGCTTAGTAAAGCAAATCAATCAAATTTAAAAGAATTTCTTTTTTTAAGACTCTGGGAAACACTGCCTTTGAAATTTAGGACAGCATAGCATATTTGTGTACCTATATCACCACTCAGAAAATGTTAGACTTATTTCTATCTATGACTTGTAACTAATTCACTCGGAGCTTGTGCTTAAGGTCTCTTGACCCTAACAAAGCAGCTTGCACATGTGTGTGTGAATTTAGCCAGTGTGTGTGTACATGAGCACGTACATGGCAGAGAAGTGCTTTAAAAAGTATATACCAGATCGTCTAATTCATTGGGATTCCTACAAATGCTTACGTTTTTGTTAGAAGCATAAGGTACAATGCTTGCTAAACTGATCAAGTGTTAAGATGCAACATTGGGCTAGGAAATCCATCACCGTGCCCAATTCTCTAGCAGCAGCTGAGTCTCAGGCTCCTGAGGATGGAAAACCCAGTGCTTATTCACCTACATAGGAGGAGGTGCATCATTTCTTTCCTCTTTTTTCCCTTTGTAATTTTCATTTATTTATTTTTGATGAAAATTGTCTATATTTAAGGTATACATGTGATGTTCTGATGTATCTATAGAAATGATTACCACATCAAACTAATTAACATATCCATAATCTCCCATAGTTATCTTTGTATGTCTGTTGTGAGAACACTTGAAATCTCTCCTCTCTTACCAATTTTCAAGTATATATATTATTATTAACTACAGTCATCATGCTGTACGTTAGAACTTATTCATCTTATAACAAAATTTGTGCCTTTGATCAATATCTTTCTCTTTCCCACACCCCCTACCCTCTAGTAACCATTATTCTACTTTGTTATAAGTTCAACATTTTTTTTAGATTGCACATATAACATCATGCAATATTTGTCTTTCTGCCTCTGACTTATTTCACTTAGCATACTGTCCTCCAGATTCATCATGTTATCACAAATGACACAATCTTCTTCTTTTTTAAAGTTGAATAATATTCCATTGTGTGTGCATAAATGTATAGTCTGTCCAGAAGGTATCCAGCCATGTAATATGAAAAATAGAAATATTTATTGAAGAAGAAACAAGAAACATTATAGATAGGACAATGACACCTCAGCCCTCTTAAAAGTAGGCACCTTCGGACCTCGCAGAGTTGTCCCAATTGCCATCAGCTGCCCTGTCATATTTTCCTGAATCTCATCAATGGTCTGATATCTCTTCTCTTTCAAAGGTGATTTTAATTTTAGGAAAAGCCAGAAGTTGCAGGATGCCAATTCAGGGCTGGAGGAGGGCTGAGTCATCTGGGTGATTTGCTGTTTCACCAAAAACTCTGCACGAGATGTGATGCATGAGCAGGTCTATTTTATTGAAGCTGCCAGTCACCTGTTGCCCATAGCCATGTCCTTCTGAGTCATCCGAATAGTTTCTGCAGAGGAATGTTCAAGCTTAATGCAAAATTTTATGCAGATTCTTTGCTCTACTTGCTCAGTCATTTTGAATGTGACGGCCACACAGTACACATGCTCACTCGGTGGCATCTACCACCTCCACTGACTAGTACAGTGAACTCACATTGTTCATTCATGCGCATTCCAGTCCACTCTCCTTGGCCACCAGGTTACACAGATGTTTCACAAACAATTCTTGATATATTAGCAATGATTGGACTTTTTTCTGGACATTCTCTCTCTCTCTCCATATGTGTGTGTATATATAGACACACACACACACACACACACACACACACACACACCACATCTTCTTTATGTATTCACCTGTCAACACTTATGTTGTTTTTATATCTTGGCTGTTGTGAATAATGCTGCAGTGAACATGCAGATATCTCTTAATATCCTATTTTGATTTCCTTTGGATATATACCCAGCAATGATATTGCTGGATCATATGGTAGTTCTATTTTTCTTTTTTTTTGAGGAAACTCCATACTGTTTTCCATAATGGCTGTAGCAATTTATATTTCCACTGAAGTGCACAAGTGTCCTTGCCACACATGTCACCTTTTGACTTTTTGATAATAATTATTTTAACAGGTATGAGGTGACATATTGTGGTTTTGATTTGCACTTCCCTGATGATGACTGATGTTGAGCATCGTTTCATATACCTGTTGCCATTTTTATGTTTTCGTTGGGAAAATGTCTGTTCAAGTCCTTTGTCCATTTAAAAATTCATCTTCCTCTTTTTTGCCATTGAATTGTATGAGCTCCTTATATATTTTGGTTATTAATGACATGCATAATTACTACCAGAGCTTGTTCAAGGGTGTCTGTTTCATCCCAGAACTCTTCCACTGGTATGAAAAGCCCACTCATGGGCTCAGATGCACAGCTTTCATGGTATCCATCCAAATTAGGGCATGTGATTTCTTATAACGTATGGAATTGCATCACCTTCTCCAGTGGGGCTAGCCTGAAACTGGCTTTACTGTATAATCTTGTCCTTCTGTTTACACATCCATTAGTGAGAGAAGAATATCTGATAGGTATCAATGGTTGCAAAGTGCTTTTACAGATCTTATTGGGATATTTGGATACTTTCCACATAAATATGATAGTCCACCACCCAGAGACTTTATAACAGTTTGTAATCCAGTCTATCTGAGGCTGGGAGATTAACATTTTAGTCAGTGTTCTTAAGTCACATATATCCAGTTATAAGAGCAGGGATGAGAAGTCGTTCTGAGACCTCAAAGAAAGAAATCGACATCTATTTCAGTTTTCAAAATGGCAAAATCCTGTTTTTATATGACGAGGGTTTTTTTTCTTCCTATACAATAATTCAAAGTGCAATTACACATCTGGAGAGATGGGTACACTTAAATGCTAAACAGGCTAAGACTGAAATACAAAAATCCATCTTTAAAAATAAAATCAAGTTTACTCTGTAATTTAACACCTATCCTGTTTTCTAAGAAAATAAATGTACTATCAGAGCCAGTAAAACCTTCTGTGGAAAATTTTTTGGAGGCCAGAAGCAAAATTAGAGAAAGGCAGTATTCATTCCACAGTTGAAGGAAACAGAAGCTGCCACCTAGAAGAAACTCAGGCTGAGCTGAAGCTATGGCAGTTTGCAAAGACACAGAACTGAGCAAGTTGACTTTATTTTCCAGGAGATTTTAAATGGAAACCTAAAAAAAGCAGCCTCCTTTTTCTGCATCCTACTCCAAGAATTAAAATGGACTCTAGCATTTAGCTGTACTTAAAAGAGAAGGGAAATTATGAGGTAGAGGGAAAACTGCCCTGGAATAAGAGTCAGGGACCTGGGCTCCAGTTTCACTTTGGTCACTTGTCAATATATGACAGGCCACTTTCCCCCTCTGAGATATTAATAACCATGGTAGTGGCAGGAGCAGTAGGAGGAGGAGCAGCAGCAGCAGTTAGGGTAGCGGCAGTAGCAGCGAGAACAGTAATAGCAGCAACAGAGTAATAAGAGCAGCAGCCGCAGCATTAGGGTTAAGTAGTAGCAGCCGCAGTAGCAGCATAGCAATAATAGTAGCAGCCGCAGCAGCAGCAGCAGCAGTTGTAACAGCTGTAGTAGCAAGAGCAGCAGCAGTAGAAGTTCCCATTTATTGAGGGTCTACTGTCAGGCACTTGACTAGGAACTATGCAAACATTATTTCATTTCATCTCTGTGGCGACCTTCCAGTGTAGGTATCATTTCCCCCACGTTTAACTATTGGGGAAACTGAGAGCCAGAGAGGTTAAGTAAATTGCTCAAGGCCGCTTGGTGGGTTAGTGAACAATCTGGATTTTAAATCTGGATCTATCCGATTCCAAAGTCCTCCCACATTGTTCTTGGGAAACAATGCGGCGTGGAGCAGTGCTTCTTGAACTTTAACGTGCTTATGAACAATTTGGAGATCTTATAAAAATGGAGATTCTGATGCAATTGGCCTGGTGAGGTGCCTAAGAACCTGCTTTCCTCACAACTCCCAGGTGATGTTGCTGGTTCTAGGGTGCACACTTTGGCCGGCAAGAGGACAGTGGAAAGAAAGTGTGCTTCCCAGTCCGAATGTGTGGCCTCCGTTTACTCATCTGTAGCACAAAGGAGTTGGGTAAAATGAGTTTTATGGTGCATTCCAGCTCTGAACTCTTATATTCAGGGTAGTAAGAAACCAGATCACACAGGAATGACTTTTAGCCACATGAATTTTTAAACCGGTTTCAGATGAGAATCTGACTGTGATTTATGTATCTTTCTGCAGCATCTCTGACAGGTGGGATCAGACACCCTCACTCAAATTACATTATTGTTAAGCTTTAGGCTGAGCTAAATCTTACTGAAAGAGTTCAAAGCACTTCTTTCCATAAGCATCTTTAAAGATTATAAAGGTAAAAATAGTTTCTTATGAGACGCTTAGATGGCAGAGTTTTTCTTTTTCATAACAGAAATGAGAAGTCTCCAAAACCACAATGGTAGCACAATCCATAAAAATATGTTAATGCCTCTTTTTAAAGTCTTACAGAAATTGAGGTTTTCTGAGTTAACAAAATAGACTTCATCACAGATGGTCTGAATGATAAAAGGAACCAGTGCACTACGGTAGCAAGACTAAAAACACAGCTCTTAGCTGAGCATGCTGAAAGCCTTTAAGGAACTCTTTCTACATATAGCTCTGCTGAGTGTTGAAGGAAAAACAGTTTTCATTGGCAAAGGCACTTCAAATGCTTTAGGCAAAGCTCAGGGTCATAGGATGTGCAAGTCTTATCAAGAAGCCATTTTGAATTAAAATGAATACCCTTACTGAGGTGCACTTTCTCATCATCTTGTGCCTAACACAGGACAACGGCACCAAGGAAAGTGGTTTTTGTTTTTTCCCAAGAGCCAAGAGAGGCCATGAGCTGCTCCTCCTGCAAACAAGGGTAGCTGTGGTACCCCTTTAGTCTATAGTCTATGAGTCCCTGAGTTAAAAAGTATTTCCCAACGGTGAGGACTGTAAAGACCAGAAGTGGGATCCTTTATTGAGGGCTTTAGAAATCAGATGTAAATACATGTCCATCTGGAGTGGCCTAAATATATTTGTGTCTAAACGTGAGGGGAGATTTGATGTCACAGTGTTTTTTATGATCCTCAAGGGTGGTCCATATTTATTTAGCCAACTCTCAATTACCCATGGCAGTGATAGCTAAACTTTTTAAAGAAGGGGAGCCACTCTTTTCTAAATAATTTTTTAAGAATCCCAAAATGTAAAATAGATAACCCTGGTGCCACATTACTCCATTTAAAGTTTAGGGGAAAGGGTGGCCCTTAGACCCTGCTCTAGTCACCATAGGTTGTGTTCCAGCTATCTATCCAGCAGCTTAACAAACCACCCCAGAATTTAGTGACTCAAAACAAAACTTTGTTATCTCTCATAGTTCTGTGGGTTGATGAGGCTTAGCCAGGAAGTACTTGCTTGGGGACTCGCATGCAGTTACAGTCACGAAGTCCTCTGAAGGTTCTTCCGGGCTGGGTGTCCTAGATGACTCCTTTACTTCCTTGTCCAGAGCGTCAGTGCTTCTTGAATTCTCTCTGTCTCCATGTAGCATCTCATCCTCCAGAGCCTTTCAGTGTGGTTTCAAATTCTCATAGAATGATTTCTGGACAGCCACACCTCTTACATGGCAGGTGAATTCTAAGAGGCAGTATTAGAAACTGCTGGGCCCGTTATTGGCTAAGCCCAGAACTGGCACGACCACTGTATCCTATTGTCAAAGCAATCACAGGGCCTTCCCAAATTCAAGGGAGTAGAGAAATAGCGACTTTGTGATTGGTAGCAATGTCACATTGTAGAAGTGCATGTGAGATGGGAGACATTGTTACAGCCATCTTTGGAAAAATGCCATCTGCCACAGTTAAAAAGCACAACGGTAATAAGGATCTGAGATGATATGGAGAAATAACATTTATAAATAACCTTAGGATCTTCTTAAAAATCCCTTCTTCTTGGATATTTTAATTGTGATCTTGTACAAAATTGAAAATAGTAAGTTTGTGGAATGACATTCACTTAATTAAATATGTTATACTCTTTCACACCTCCATGCCTGTACCTTGAGGGCCCTTCCTCCCCCCCTCCCTTCCTCCCTTCCTTCCTTCCTTCCTTCCTTCCTTCCTTCCTCCCTTTTTGAGTGTACTTCCTTTGATCACCAGGCAAAGATCTACCACTCATCTTTTCATAGTCAACTCAAATATCACCTGCCTTATGAAGCCTTAACCCTACCCTTGAATCTTATCCCTACCCCTGCCAGGGACAATTGATCATTCCCTCCTTGGTAATCTCTGCTAATTTGAGTGTATTTCTACCACAAAATTACCCACCTTATTGCTTCTTTTTCATTTAAATCCCTGTTTCCTCTTACAAAGAGGTAAACATTCTAAGGGCAGCGCCATGGTTTCTTTTAGAGACCCAGGACTTCAGCTTTTCATTCAATTATATAAGAGCTCTCAGTTCCTTCCAACAAATTCTACTTTTGTGCTCAAGTTAGCAAAAGTTCATTTCTATTAGGTGTAACCACAGAGCCCTAACAGCTACAGGAATATACTGAAACTGAACCAATTGTCCGAGTGAAAGGAACTCAGGAAGCTTATAAAGGGAACCCAAAGAATAGGATATTGGCAGTATCTGTCTAGCACTCTTCAGAGGAGGGTGCATCTCCTCTGAGAACTCACACAGGCTGGTGACTAGAAAGGTATTCTCTATTTTGCATCAAAGATAATTCTTCAAACCTCATCATGGCCTGAAGGAAATTCCTAAAACCATCCTCCACTTTTTCTCCTGATTCCATGTTTGTCAACCAGCCTCATAACCACAAATTCAGGGTATTATGATATCAGGAAGGAAGTGTATAAATCTGTAAGTGAACAACATTTATAGCAATCTCTTGATATTTGGGCAGCCCAAATCGGTTGTCTCAGTCTGATGAATGAAATGATAGAGACCTCACATACTTGAGTTTCTCAACCCGCAAGACTAAGGCTGGCCTGAAGTGACTGCACCAAGGTGGTGTGACCCTTTAAGGCTTAGCAGGAATCCCACTGTTTTCCCAGATTATACTCTTCTTCCCTACCACACTTCATTCAGTGCAACACAATAATATGCTAGTGGTGAGTAAATCTCCAAGGTCCAAATTCTTTGCTACATGTAGGTTTAGATGGTAACTAAAACCTAATTAATTCTGACCATTGACTCTAATTAGTAAGATAAGTGAGAGTTCAGTTCTGTCTCTGTATAATATAAAGGTTTGTTAAGAAAATTGATACTGTAAAGAAGCAGTTCTGTTTTTTCGTTCTGTGACATAGAATGGTGGCATAAACAACAGTTTCATGTGTGGTTCCTAGCTTCATCTCTGCAACCCACCTCTCCTTTTCTCTCAAGAAAGCATATTGAAGTGCAAATGCATGGCCATGGTATTATTGTGATAACCTTGAATCTTCCCTGGTTAATTTTTAAAAGTAAAGCATTTTCAAAATTTGATATTGCTACTATAATTGGTATTAGGTTACTTGCAATACATCGATGTGTCCTGTTGAGGCCTGCTGATGTAAATATTGAAAGGAAAATGTTTAAGCTAATTATTAACTAAGTTGTTTATAAAAATTAACTAAGTTGTTTGTAGAATTAAGTTGCCAGTTCCACTTTTTCTTGTCAGTGCTGGCAGGAGAGGCAGAAACCACAGCTTGGTAGTGCTAAGAGCTTGAACTGAAGTAATTGTCCATGCTGGAAAGCAAAAAATCACTTCCATTATCTAGAAGTTGTCTTGTGTCCATGTTACAAATTCAGGCTGCTCTTCCCAATGAGGTTAAATAAATAAAACTTTACTGAAAAATAAGTTTCAAGAAAACACAAGTCACTTGACACTGATGTTCTTTCCACTCTGAGATTTGAAGGAGTTCAGAACAGGCCTCCCCACGACGTGCCATTTTGACATATAAATTGTTTTGAGCTGAGGGCAATTGAGACCCTGAGGGCTCAAGAGAAACTTTTACCTCTGCCTTAAAGAATTTAAATTAGGGGCCTTGCCCATAATAAGAGTTATCACAAGAAATAACTTCTAATTACTGAACATCTGCTCTTCTTATCCAACGAATGACCTCTTCCCCTCTAACGTACAAGGTGCCTTACTCCATCCTTAGCTCAGAATGTCATAAAGACCTCATTTTTCTTCTTTCTGAACTTCTCATGTAAGTGGAGTTCCCATACGGAACAATGTAATTAAATTTGGTCATTTCCTCTTGTTAATCTGTCTCATGCAGATTTAATCACTAGATCAGCTGAAAGGACCTAGAAAGGGGGAAGGGAAGGTTTCTTCCCTCCTACCTCACAGATTGTTGGTTTAGATTCCTCAACTCTGCAATACTTAATCCATGTCTACAGACTGAATACTACAGAAGGCTGTTAATACCTTCTTAGGCTACTTGGGGATTTATCTAGTACTTGACCTGCAATTTTGCTCGAAAATAATAGATCCATCTGTGTAGAACTTACACAAGCAGGTGATACTTAATAAAAGGTCATAATGAAATGCTTTTCATGCCAATGTCACAAAGAATACATGTGAGACAGGTTTTAAAGTTTGGAGTAATATGTTGTGCTGTTTATACCTTGTACTGATGGTTTGGGTATAGCAGGATCTGTTTTTAAAAATGCAGCCATGAGCTTGCATCCTGCATGCATGGAATTGCTTAGGAACAGTGAAATGAATTAAAGATGGCATAGCTCCCTTTGCTTAACATTTCTTGTATTTCAGGAGTTTGTTTTGCAACTTTAATATTATTAATCTATACAACCCTTTACTTTTTATTCAGAATTTATATCAGAATCAAGCTAATAAATTAAAGATGAGTTAGTTCATTGTTGGGTGGTTTAACATAGACCTAGTATGTTAATCCTGATGTACTTGTTACTAGGGTTTTAAATTTTTATTCTTATTATTTTTTCTGCCTTGTAGCTGTGGTTAGGCAGCAGCAATAAATCAGGACAAAGGAATGAAGGTGTTGGGGCTTTAGGGGAAAAATGTGTATTAGAAAAAATTGGTTTGGCACTAAGGGCTGTATTGCATTAAGATGGATTTTAGAGATTCAGAGGTAAGAGAATGTAGACAAATAAATTGTATAAATAATCAGAGAAATAGCAAGTCTGCACAGACCCTGAGTAACCCTGTAAGCTACCATCAACAGGACTTCCTAATTCCTGTTCAAACAAACTAAACAGGTACATGCTACTTAAACAAATAGCCAGGAGAAATGGGCACACGCCTAATGCTGGGGGAAGTGGGAGGAACAGATAAAGCTCTTTAGAATAACCCAAAGGTTTGGAATAACAGAAGTCAGTGTAGGAGTCTGACATGGCATCTTCTGTGAATAGGGCTTTATTGCTGCTCCAGGCACTGATATTGCAAACACATGCTAAGACAGCCAGAAACTGGGAGCCTTACAGTACATCTAATGACTAAGAATGTGGTTCTCTACAGTAGGGAATTCACATTGGCGGCCTGAATGCAGAGGAGACAGGAAAGAGCATTCAGACAAGGCTGAGCATATGAACAAAAGACATGGTGTGGAAGGTGGAGCTGATGAGAATGAGATAGGGCCATTCCAGAGCTTTAAGGAAGAGGAAGGATGCCAGGAAGTACAAAAAAAATAGCAAGAGCAAAAGGGACTTTTCCTAATAGCCCAAGCAGTATCTAAACTGAGAGATCCTTATATTCTAGAACAGATTTTATTCTTAACTAAAGCATAAAACTTCTGTAGATATGGAGAGGCAGCTTGCTCGAAGCCCTGAACTTGCTTTTGTGACTCACATACAGCATCTGCTTTGTGTCTGGTTCTTTAATCCAAGTTGGTCCAGGTAGCACCACTGTGCAGAGAGCAGACCGTGTCCCCATTCTTATCTTTGATGCTCACCTAGACCTCTTTCCTGTTCGTTCATTGGCCCAGCTATTCCCTGGGCCTTCGTGCTATTGCCTGAGTCTGCTTCAGGCCCTGCTCCTCATTGGGCCTCTCTACTCTACCTTACTGACTTTTCTTTTCTTACAGTTTTTTTTTCACTCTCCCTTACCTTCCCCAGCAAGATATATTTAACAGGATGTGACTGCTACACCACTGGTGGTTACCCCAAGGTCATTGTAATCATAAGAACCATGCTATACCATACAGCCAGGCTGAGTTCTGTACATTGTCATTTAAAAATGGACATATTTCTTTGGCTTCATGGGTTTGCAATAGTTGAGAGACCTAAGGCAGGTAGAAGTTAGTACTTTTTCCATCCCCTTTCTTGCCTTCTCATTCAAATAAGAATAATATTTGAATATGTAGACCCTGACTTCAAAGAACTTACAAACTAATATAAATGATTAAATATAAATGTTGTCTCAATAACAGGAAACAAGTAAATAATTGTTTAAAAATAGTAAAGGAAAAAGTCACAAGTCAGCACATGGTTACTTGGCCAATTAATGGATCTGAAATGGAACAAAAATTTAGAAGCAGGAGACAAAGACTACCGGGGTGAGAATGCGGGGTGGGGGCAATTGGTGGGAGCAGGAACCTGTCAGGCTCATTTGTCAGGGAGTTGAAGGTTTAGACTTGAGCTCTTATAGAATATTCAGGGTTCTAGTTGAGACAAGGGGAAAGAAAAAGAGGGCATTTCACAGCTTCTGCACCAATGAGCAGCTGACAAGAAAGAACATGGAGAGATAAATCTCACCCTTTGAACTTTAACTGCAATCTTTTATATATCTTCCTGTGAAGACATGCATTTCCATGATCTTGAAACATGATCTGGATGCATCTAAAATTCGACAAGTTGATTCTCAGGAAAACAAGTGAAATGTGAATTGAGCGGAAAATTCTGCTTGCAGGTCAGCATAGACAGCCCAAGAAGTTTGTGCTCTTCAACCAGCCCGAAGCTAAAACCAGGCTATTTTCACTCTTTGGTTAAATGCTAGCTAAATTCATTTTAATACTGCACTGTCAGTATTTTATTTATTTGTCTGGATGCCACATTTCCTCTCCCAAATCTCTCTTGCATAAATGATTTACTATTTGTTCCTAAAGCCAAAGATTTTATGCCTTGTCTCTTTTTTTCTGATAAGAGGATATTGCAGCAGCTTTCCTTTTATGCTGCTGATGGTTTTTATTTTGTTAATTCAAAGTTTAGCAGAGTAACTAGTTTAGTAAGGCACAGCAAACCAAGAGGTTCAGCCCTCGAAATGACTAAGACAGTAAATCTTCACTGGCCCATTATCACGTAGAACCCTGTTGAAGTTGCTTTCCTAAAAAGTAAGTTAGCAGAGTGTGGTTCTTAAAATAGGTTTTACACTTTCTTAACTCTCCAAACTAAGCATATTTAACTACAGGACACTTAAGGTCCTTAAGATTAAGTTATGAAAAAAACAGTTTTATAATGGAAACCCATAAATCTTGGCAGAGAAATGGAAGCGATTCTTTCTGGGTGTTCACTTATTAGGTCTTCACATAGGAATGCAGACTTTCTACATTTAAGATAGGGATTATGTGATTTGTAAAAATTTTTCCAATTTCTTTTAAGTCAGCACTTTGTATGTTAATTTATAATAAGAAAGTTATATTCCATAGTTCTTTATGGTGGTGGTCACTAGACTAAGCTAAAAGATGTAAAATAAAAATAAAAATCAACAAACTGTACAAACTTTAATTTTACAAAATGCAAGTCAATAGAAAATCTATTACATAAAGGTTGCACGAAGTAGACCTGAGTTCAAGGAAGCTGCCTTGTCTCCCAATTTTCCTCCCTTGGGATTTGGAAACTAAATTGACTATAGAACCCCACATTACTCTCAGAATGCTTCACTAGATATTTGAATTGCTGTATTCTTTCAAAGTTCCTAGCCTGTAGACCCTGGGAAGCAATGAATACTCCATGTTCAAGAAAACTAATGAAGAACAAAGAAGAACCAACTTAATGGTTCCGTACCAGTGGGGATAGTGCATTAACTGCAAGAACAGGAAGTAGCAGAAACCTGTTGGGATGCTTTTGTGAAACTATCTAAACAGCTCCCTTTAGTTTTAATTAGTTATATTTCTATTCAGGAATATTGGCTATATGTTTAAATATACCTCATGATTTAAGTCTGTATAGTACTTTTTCTCACCCAGAAAATCATAGAATAATTCACAATTCTAAATAAAATGCATATTTTTGTACATCTCTCTAAAGCAAATAACAGATCAAGCCAATGAAAATAAATGAGAATATATGGAATTTGATTTACATAGTTACAAAATAAATCTCATAAATACATAAAACTTCATACCTAATAAGCAGAAACTACATATCTTTTTTGAATGCTTACGGAAATTTTATCATGTATTAGGCCACAAAGACAATCCCCCCCAAATTCCCAGAGTTGAAACCATACAAGTTATATTCTCTGACCGTAATGCAAAATACACACATACATGCCTCCTGTCCAACCATTTGGAAATTTTAAAGCGGGTTTCTAAGTGACCCATGGATAAAAAACGAAGACCAATAATGAGATTGTAGAACATTTGGAAATGGATGTCTAGGGCAACTTTACATGTTAAAAGTTTTAGGAATCAGATGGTGTGACATGAAAAGCTGCCACTGTGGGCTTTGAAGATAATGCAAAAGGGTCCTGATAATGGCAAAAGGGCCAGGTACAGTGACCTCTAGAAACTTGAAAACAACCCTCAGCAAACAGCCAAGAACCAAATATAGACCCTTAGTTTTACAAATGCAAGGAACTAAATTCTGTAACAGTCTGAATAAGCAGAAAACAGATCTCCCCTAAAACCTCCAGAGAGGAATGCAGACTTGTAGAATTTGGACATTTGTATTTTTTAAAAATGACCAAATACTTGGAGCTAATTGATAGTAAATGAGAAGTGACTGAAAAAGGTTAGAAGGCTTCTTTTTAGGGCTCTTCAAATGTTCTAAAATTATATTGTGATGTT
Source organism: Mormoops blainvillei (assembly GCA_004026545.1). Classification (NCBI taxonomy): domain Eukaryota; kingdom Metazoa; phylum Chordata; class Mammalia; order Chiroptera; family Mormoopidae; genus Mormoops; species Mormoops blainvillei. Next base: position 242,187 of record PVJD01001163.1, read on the forward strand.
GGTTGCACAACTCTATAAATTTAATGGAAATCATTGAATTCTGCACTTAAAATGAGTTTTATGGCATATAAATTGTACCTTAATAAAATAAATACAAAGGAGAAAAGCTATATGGCCAATATGTTACTCAAGGATGTGTATAATCTTTTTAGATGCATCTGTTGGTAAGAAAAAGACTGAATTAAATAAGCAGAACATTCAACACAAGAAACTGGAAAAAGAATAAAAACAACAAAAAATAGAAGGAAGAAAATAACAGATAAAACAGAAATTGGATGGAAATAAAAACTCCAACCTGATAACTGGTTCTTTAAAAAGAGCAATTTAATGAACAAGCCTCTAATAACTCAAATTTTTAAAAATATGTAACACCAATAATAAAATAGAGATATAACCAAGGATATAGGATATGTTAAAGTTATTAAAATAGTATGTACAACTTTATAACAATACATTGAGAAACTGGATGAAATATAAGAATTTCTAGGAAAATATAAATTTGCCTAATCATATGCAATGCAACAAAAGGTAAAATATAGGTCAATATCCTTAAAATATTTTTAAGTTAATCAAATATTTTCTTCCTTCAAAAGTCCCAAGCTCAGCTGATTTTGCAAATAAGTTTTCTGAAACCCTCAAGGTAGTTAACCTTTATGTCATTCAAACTATTTCAGAGAGTGGAAAGAGATGGAAATTTTGTCAAATTCCTTCTATAAATTTAATATAATGTTTTATACAAGTAATAGGCAAAAATTATACAAAAGAAAAAATTATAGTCTAATCTCACATATACAGGTACAAAGAATATAAATTAAGTATCGATAAACTAAATATAACAGTATATGTAAAAGCATTACTACACAATCAAATAGAATTTAGTTCAATATCAGAAAATCTGTTACTTTCATTTATAACATTAATATAGTAAAGGTCATGTACTCATTTTTCTAGCTTCAGAAAAGGCAATACCAGTTCTGGACAAAAATTTTAGTAAGCTAAGAAGAGAACAAAACTTAATTTGATAAAGAGTATCAGGAGTCAGTAATAAAATTTATATGAAATCTTAAAGCACTAGAGAGATATTCCCAGAATCAAAAACAATATAAAAATGCTTGTCATTATTAATATTGCTCAGCAATGTTCTGGAAACCCTAACCAATTTAATTCTCTTTCCCTGTAGATAGATAGACACATATATACATTTGCACATATATACAGGGTCCGGCAGAAGTAACGCCATTGAGTGTGGTTCGTAGGGGACATGAGTGTCTCGCACAAGATGGACAGTAATTTGAACATTTTACCTAAAATGTCATATGGTGTGCTTGAGTGTGACATTGTTATGTTACAGAATTACATGCTTATGATTTTGTAGTAAAAGATGAATATATAAATCTAAAGGGATGTTATTTATCCTGGACACTGTACATACATGCACACATACATATACAGATAATATATAAAAAGACAGAAATATTACAAAAGGTGAAACAAAACGCTATGCTTATGTATTTAAAAAGATACAAAAAAATTGACCAAAAGGGTATGAAGGAAGAGATTTAGCAAGGAAAACAGGTATATATATGACCAATATACAAATTCTAATAGCCTTTGCAGATACCAACAATAGCCAATTAGAAATAATGAAAAACAACACCATTTATATTATAATACCAACAAATCTATTAACTTCAATGGAACAACCTTTACCAAAAATACAAAAGAAATGAAGAAAGCTATAAAACTTTCAAGGCAAACTTTCTAGAAATTATTTTAAAAGACCCTGAAAAAGGGAAAAATATGCTATGATTCTAGATGGGAAAGCACGATGTTATAAAGATGGATCACCTTAAAATGAAAAGTTCCAATGGAATTTTTAAAAAATAATTGGCAAAGTAATACTAAGTTCATTTATATGAGTAAATTAGCTAAAATTACAAAGCAAGGTATAAAAATAAAAATAATGAGAAGAAACTCAGTCCTTTAACAAAGCTTACCATAAAATGATAGTAATTAAATTAATGTAATATTGATACAGAAGTAGATCAATGAATAAAATAGTGTCTAGAAACAAATCCATATAAAGTTGAAAATAGTATACTGAAAATATGTTGTTTCAAACCTCTGTGAAAATAATAAATTAATCAAAAAATTTGGGGTCAATTGGATGTCCATTTAGGAGGAAAAACTAGAGCTGTCTTTATATCACATTCCAAAGGGGTGGGGGGCACATGTGAACAGTTGGAGATTTTTACTTTATACTTTATAAATTATTTAAATATATGTGCATATACTCTAAAAATATTTATTGACTTGCTTTTGTGATAAAAATAATAAAAATAAAATGAAGGGATATAACAGAGAAGGACTATTGTACAAAATATATTTCATAGGAATTTACAATTTAAAGCTGGGTAGAATGGAAATAAACTGTGGTTCCCCAAAATCCTAAACAAGAAGGAATTTGAACACCAGCTCCATTTTTTATACATTTGTGTGAACTGCAAAAGCAATGACAAAATTAGGGATTTATTTGGCACTTGAACCAAACCTGTATATTTTGTAGAATGAAACAATAGTGAAACATTCATGTATCCATGCATTGTTTTGGATCTGGGCCCACCCACACAAATGATCAACACCATGGACATTGCCTTTGAAGTTCATTCACATGGTCATCTACCTCTTCACTCCTGGAAAGCTACTCCTCACTCTTTTACTCAGATGAGAGAAAGGAGGAGAAGAAGAGGGGGAGGAGGAGGAGAGTTGTGACCTGTAATACAAATATTCTAAAGCTGAATAATCACTTATTCCAAAGCACACAGGCATAGGTGCACAAATCTGGTTTAAGACTAGTATATTTGGTCTCAATTTTGGACTCCAGATTAACATCAAATATGGTGGATTTTTTCTTTTATTTTAGTAGTTTCTTTAAAAGAGGATATGCTTTCCCACAACTAGGTAGCTTAAAACATTAGTCAGAGTTGACCACATAGCCATAAAATTTAGTATAATACCAGGATTCATGTACTTGCCTCAATATTTCAGAGATTTGGCCATACTTTCAGTTCAATTAACTTTTATTAAAAATGAGCAACTTGGCTAGAGAAGATTATTATTTCAGAGTCTGTAATCTAAGGGCAATTGAAGAAACATATAGCATGAGTCATGCTCATCAACATTTATGAATCTGTTTTAAAATTATGACTTCATTTCTACTGAATTGTCATATAATATTTCAAAATCTATGATTCCATTAGCCAAGGGCAGCTCTTCAATGGGAACTAAATGAGAATTTCAGGTAATATCTTTAAAATCCACATGGTCAGTTCGAGTCTCAATACCAACACTTCCCTGAACAAATAAGTGATAAGTATTTGTTTTTCCTTTCCCGGCTTCAGTTTCTATTTCCTCATCTTCTGGCCATATCAGTAAGAAAATACCATCTTAAGAGCCACCACTGGAGATTCTCAAGTTGAATCTCTTACAGGCATTTAATCCCCAAAAGACCAAGAGCCAAGAAAATTTCAACTTAAAAAAAAAAAGTTTCCTTGATTTAGATATTCAGTACTTAGTATTATCACTATTTTAAATTTTTATTTTAGTCATTCTGATAGGTGTGAAGTAATAGCTCATGTGGCTTTAACTTGCATTTTCCTAATGGCTAATGATGTTGAACATCCATTGTGATCTCTACATTCTTTTCTGTGAAGAGATTCTGTAAAATCTCTTTATGCCTTTCACCATTTTATAATTGGATTGTTTTTATGTTTGTTTTTCTTTACTGTTCTTAAAACTTAGCTTTAAGTTTTATGTATATTAAATATCTATGTTAAATATCTATATATTCTATATAGTACATAATTATATATAATATCTCTATATATTAAATGTCTATATTCAATTGTGTGTTTGCAAATATTTTCTCCCACCATTTCATTATTATGAGGTAAAAGTCAGAACTGGGCCACAGGTGGGGGGACATTTGATTTTGTAGATACAGGATTACACTGAAGTCTTGTTTTCAGCCATTATTTAAGCCCAAACTTTGAGGCCTCTTTATCTATTGATGTCCCAGTATGTTAACCAGGATCAAAAGATGACAATTCACCACCAGTTAGTATTAGTTCATACATTTTAAAGGCAGGTGTCTTCTGCAAAACATCAGATTGCAAGGGGAAGCACTTACTGCTGATGATTAGGTAGTTCAAGAAAGCATAAAATCTATGTTCAAACCAGTGGAATGGCAGGCAACCTGATGTTTAAACCTTATATTATTTGTAGGTAATGCTTATTGAATTTTTGCTATAAAGCACCATAAAATCATCAGATTTCAGATTTTGTCATTTCCTACAAACGGTGACTACATACCCTAAAATTGGGGGAATAGTTCAAATTTCAAATATTCCAAACCATTGTCCTCATAAATCGTTAAAATATTTTTCAAAAATGAGACCATCAAAATTACATCTATTATCCTACCCTTTTCATCTGGGAAAGATCCTTAGTTAGAATGTTCAATATGCCTACTTTCTCATATATCCTTCTCTGCTCACACCTCCTGATGCTCTCATGGTCATCTATACTACATAATCCCGTACTCTGACACAATTAATCAACTAAGGAATCCACCTGACCCAAAGTACTCATCCATAGACTATCCAGTGATCCCTGTTTTGGGTGTACTTGTTGAAAAGAAGATAAGAATCATCTTTCAGGATCTTTGAACTGAAAAACTAGGTGCAGTTAAATAACCATAAGAGCTGGACTGAAAGAAAGGTCATGAGGTGGCCACTAAGGGCCATGAGTGAGCTGGAAACCAGCCCCTGGAGGGCAGAGTCAGCATATGCACACCAGTGCAGGTGCAGAGATGCCATGAGTTTGCTAATGGGGTTTCTAACAGGGAGGCAGGAGGAGTAACTTCCTGGGGCCTTGAGGACTTTCTGACTCTGGTTCTGGTTCCAGTCCCCACATAACCTTAGAAGACACTTTTTGTTCTGTTTTGTTTTCTTTTTAAGATTTTATTTATTTATTTTTAGAGAGAGAGGAAGGGAGGGAGAAAGAGAGGGAGAAAAAGATCAATGTGCAAGGGACACATTGACTAGTTGCCTCTCACACATCCTCAAACAGGGACCTGGCCTGCAACCTACGCATGTGCCCTGACCGGCAATTGAACCATAGACCTTTCGCTTTGTGGGATGACACCCAACCCACTGAGTCACACAAGTCAGGGCAAGAAACTCTGTTTTTGAAGTGATTTGAGTGGGTTCCTTGCAGCCAAAAGATCTCTAGTTATGATATGGACTTGGTGATCTCATGTGTTGTGTTGTTTAATTTGGAAGTGATAATCAACAGCTAGAGAAAAATTTGCATGATCTAAAGAGGGCACCATTCTTTCAAAATGTTTTCAATTGACGTTAAATCTCCCCAAAGATAGATAGGCACCCCCACACATGACTGATGGGAATATATACTGGTCCAACCTTTCTGAAGAGCAATTGGGTAAGATGGTCTCAAAGTTTAAAATGTATGTGCCACTAATTCTCTTTTAAGAAATATATGCACAGAAAAAATCTGAAAGTATATGTTAAAATAGCCATAAAGTCTCTAGATGATAAGTATATGTATGATTTAAATTACCTCCTTTTCTATAATGAGTATTTGTTTCTTACAATTTTTTTCAAAAGCAGATGTTCAAAATATGAAAATTAACTACCAGTTATTGAGTTCTTACATGTGCTAGGTGCTTTATAGACATTACCTAATTCAATTTTTTAAATGACCGTATAAGGTAGGTGCTGCTATTCTTACTTTATAAATGAGGTAACTGAAGCCCGGAACTGTTAAAAAAAAAAAAAAAAACCAACAACAAAATTTTCTTACATCATGGCTAGAAAGTGGTATTAACAAGTAAACTCTGTAATAGTAGGGGTGTTGTCTGTTTTGTCTGTTGTCATATCCCTAGCATCAGAATTCACTAAATATGTTTAAGTCAATAACAAGCAGAACCAGGCATTGTGCCCAAATATACCTTACTCCAAACCCTCTACTCCAAACCCTTGCTCTTACCCAACACTCCAAAGAAGACCTTCTGCAATTTATGAGCTTGATAAAAGTGTTCCTTCACCTTTTAATGTACTTAATTTAAAATAGGGACTTCCAGTCAAGATGGCAGTGTAGGCAGACATGGCTCGCCTCTTCACACAACAACATCAAAATTACAACTAAAATATAGAATAACCATCACTCAGAACCATGGGAAATCGAATCAAATGGAAGTCTGACAACTATGGAATTAAAGAAATCACATCCATCCAGACTGGCAGGAGGGGCACAGACATGGAACAGGCTGGTCCCACACCCACGCATGGTAGATAAAAATTCAGGAAGGATACCCTGGGAGTGTGGAGGTCCAGCCCCACACCAGGCTCCCCAGCCAAGGGTTCTAGGGCCAGGAAGATAAGTCCCCACAACTCCTGGCTGCAAAAACCAGCAGGGATTGAGTCAGTGGAAGAAACCTCTGGAGCCAAAGCAGTTCCCCATAAACAATCCACACAGGGGCTCACCTACTCAGTTTCTCTCCCTCTGAGTTCCAGCACTGGGGTAGCAGTTTGAAAGGCACCAGTGGCATGAAGGGAAGAATTGAAAGGTCTGGCACCAAGGTGAGCAGAAGCCATCGCCCCTTTTCTAAACCGTCCCCCCACAGGCAAGCCGATGCCATATCTGAGACTCCATCAACCTGGCTAACACTGTGTGACCCACCTTGGAGATCCCCAGAGATTCCACCCCACCCAAAATATGGGCCCACCCAAGCTGCTCTTCCACATGAATGGCTGGTCTTGACTTATACTGTACAACTTCCTAAATCCTCACAAACAAGCAATAGCTGGCCTCAGTGAGCCCCAGGTCTGGCACTAGCAGCAGCCAGCCCAGAGTCACAGCTTGACTTCAGCTGGGAATCTCCAAGCCCAGCATAAGCAGCAGCCATCTCAGATTGCTTTATAGCTCAGGTAGGGTGGCCCTAGGCAAAACACCCGTGAGGGGTGACCTCGGCCTGCCCCACCTGGGAGAACCCAGGGCCAGCACACCCAGCGGACAGCTACAGACCACGTCAGAGCACCACCACCCGGCCTCTGCACAGCTGGTTTTCCAGGGAGGGCAGAGGCTGGTGGTCAGCAGTCACAGCCAGTCCTCACAGCTGACCGGCCTGGGTAAATCCTCCCCCTCCCCCATTGATCTGCCAACAGCAACCAAGACTCACTACAGGAGGATGATGTGCTCAGTCCACACAAAGGGTACACTCCCAGTATCCAGCTTGGGTAATAGGGCAGGCTGTGCCACTGGACCCTACAGGACACCTACTACATTAGGCCACATTACAAGACACAGAGTCAAAGCAGCGCTACCTAATTCATAGAAACAAACACAGGGAAACTGCCAAAATGAGGAGATAAAGAAACATGACCCAAATGAAAGAACAGGTCAAAACTCTAGAAAAAGAGCTAAACGAAATGGAAATAAGCAATCTATCAGATGCAGAGTTCAAAACACTTGTTATAAAGATGCTCAGGGAACTTAGTGAGGACCTCAGCAGCATAAAAAAGATCCAGTCAGAAATGAAGGATACACTGGTTAAAATAGAGAATAATTTACAGGGAAACAACAGAGGAGTGGATGAAACCAAGAATCAAAGCAATGATTTGGAACATAAGGAAGCAAAAAACAAAAAAAAAAAACAATCAGAACAATAAGAAGAAAAAAGAACCCCCCAAAATGAGGGTAGTGTAAGCAGCCTCTGGGACAACTTCAAGAGGTCCAATATTCACATCATAGAGGTGTCGGAAGAAGAGAAAAACCAAGAAATTGGAAATCTATTTGAAAAAATAATGAAAGAAAACTTCCCTGATTTGGTGAAGGAAATAGACATGCAAGTCCAGGAAGCACAGAGCCCCAAACAAGATGGATGTAAAGAGGTCCACGCCAAGACACATAATAATTAAAATGTCAAAGGTTAAAGATAAAGAGAGAATCTTAATAGAAGCAAAAGAAAAGAAGTTAGTTACCTTCAGGGGAGTTCCCATAAGACTATCAGCTGATTTCTCAAAAGAAACTTTACAGGCTAGAAAGGATTGGCAAGACATATTCAAAGTCACGAAAAGCCAAGATTGCTCTACCCAGCAAAGATATCATTTAGAATTGAAGGGCAGATAAAGAGCTTCCCAGACGAGAAAAAACTAAAGGAGTTCATCATCATCAAACCATTATTTTATAAAATGTTAAAGGGACTTATTTAAGAAAATGAAGATCAAAATTATGAACAATAATATGGCAAAAATATATATCTATCAACAATGAAAAAAAACTAAGCAAACAAGAAGAACACAGAGAAAACAGGATAAGGAGAGAGATTTGATGGTTGCCAGACGGGGGAGGGGATTTGGGGAAATGGGTATAGAGGTGAGGGGATTAAGAAGTGCAAATCGGTAGTTACAGAAGAGCCATGGGGATGTAAAGTACAGTAGAGCAAATGGAGCAGCCAAAGAACATATATGCATGACCCATGGACATGAACAATGGTGGGGAGATTGCCTGAGGGAGTGGGGGGTGCTGGGTGGAGGGAGGCAAAGGGGGAAAAATTGGAACAACTGTAATAGCATAATCAATGAAATATAATTAAAAACACAAAATCATAATTTATTTCTTAGTACCTATATAGCCTTTTAAATTAGCATGGAATACTATTTTTGGAAGAAACCTGACATTCAACCTATAATTTTGAGAAATTATAGCAATGTCAACCCAAGGTATTAGAATAAAACTTCAACTTATGACAATCATATTCTGAGTTCCTAATTCAATTTTACCAATAGAATTTCAATGTCATAATTACCAGACCTTGGCCAAAAGACCAAGAAGCATAAGTTAATCACAGTTATTAAATTTATAAAAGGACACGTTTTCCACAGAACAATGTTTAATTTCAAACTTTCTGCCTTTCTTCCTCCTACACTCAGTGTTGCTGATTAGCTTAAGGTATGAGGGGAAGTATTCGAAATGATATTGTTAGAGACGTGCTCTCTATCATCATTTTGATTTAATATTGGTTTGGGAGTTCAGGTCAATGTAAGAAGGAAGGTGAAATAAACCCAAGAAGAATATATAATGAAGAAAACAAAAACATCACTATTTGAAGACAACTGATTATGCATTTAACAAAATGTCCAAGGAATTAGCTAAAACTTTTAGGCTTAATAGAAAAATAAATGGCTAGATAATATGTAAAATATAGAAAAGCCATTAAGATTCTTGAATACCAACAATTACAAACTAGAGAAACCTAATTTAAAAAAGGGATCTAGTTTACAATGACAATAAAATACATAAAGAGTAGCAGATTTAATAAGTATTTGACTACATAAACAGAATAATAAAATTTATGGAGCAACAATATCTAGGAGAAATAAAAAATTGTAAAGATGTTAATCCTTAATATTTTTTAATTTGATGCAATCCTAAACAAAAGTGAAATTCTCTTTAGAATTGAAAAAGAATGTTATAATATCCATTTAAAAAAGTAAAAAGGCAAGGAGAAAATATTCTTAAAAAGAGAAAGGACAATGAGCAAAGAAAATAAAAGTATAATTCAGTGACACAAAAGCAAACCTCAGAAAAAGGCACAGTTATATACATGTAAGGATTTAAAAATGCCCGAGTGCAATACAAAACAACAGAGGAGATTTTAAAATATATATATTTGTGGAAATCACTCACCAGAAATTTGAATTAAACTGTTTTAGATCAAATACTTCATACTACCCCCAAAATGTATTCCAGGAGTCCTTTACATAACTATCTTTAAACTCAAAAATAAGCAAACAGGAGTGAGTAAGTGTTAATCAGATCTTGAGAGATGATAATGTTTTTGTGCTTGAAACAATAGAAGAAATTACAAAGGAAAGGATCATGATTTATACTTAATTTTAAAAAACACTTATCAACTCAAAAATAGCAAAATGAGGTAGAAATTAGAGAAGTACATTAATTTTTTAGGCTACTGGAACTTGGTATGGCCTGTTGTATCCTCTGCACCTTGCACAGTGCGGGGCACATTTTAAATGTTCAATAGATATCAAATATTGTAATCAACTAAGTAGACTTTAATTAATTATATAAGGCAAAGAAGTGACCCTAGAGTCCAATTAGCCAGCTGCAACTAAGAATGATGAGTGCAAATTAATTTCTTTGGCTCAGATGCACAAGGACCACTGACAGGAGGTTGCCTAATCAGCTGTGGAATGGACAAGAGATGGGAATAATAGGTGGGCTGTGGAAGTGCTATCAGGACAAATCATGTCACACTAAGCATCAGCTGTTACAGGAGGATGGCAGCCAACAGGCCACACTGGTTCAGGACAATTGGCAAATGTATGGCTTGCCTCAATCAAGGAAGCATGTTCAACGTGGGAGGCCCAGAGACCAGGGTGCTGAATGACAAGGCTTATAAACTGCAGTCTCAGCTTCTAAACAAAGGACATGATTGTGTTTGGAGAGGAGAGAGAGGACCACATACTTCTTGTCAGTCTTTTTCTAGGATAATTACTCAATAAAGTGAAGCATTCTAAAGCATTAGACCTGATGGTTGCTGCATCTTCTACCTGAGACAGTCAGTGGGATTTTAACATCAGTCTATAATTGTTTTCAATGGATAGTAAGGAAAATAGTCTTTTGAAATCACTTAGTAGTTGGGGAGCCTGCGCAGTAAGATGTTTCCGCATTATTTTCAGAGTGCTTTGTGCTGATGGCTCACAGAATTCAATACATGTTTGCTAAATCAGTAAATCAATTGAGCTAAATATTGATCATTTTGGTTTTGCCGAAGTCTTTTTTTTTTTCCAATTTAGTGTTGGAAGCTGGTGTTGGAAACGTAGGGAACTGGTCTAATGTTTGCTAGTGGTATGAATCTATGTGTTTCCATCTTTTTAACCCTGTTTTCCCAGAGTGATAAAAATAAACATACTGGGAGAAATTAGGAGCACAAAACTGTCCATATTCACTGCATGCCTGGATTCAGTGTCCCATCTGTCACCTAGATTAGGATAGTTCCTTCAGGATGAGTAGAAATTTTTTGTGCTATTATTACTTGACCAACAGGAAGGCTACTAGATGGAATGGGCCAGAATATGTTGGGAAACCATTCATTTCCCAGCTATTCCTATACAAATTCCCTGAGTACACAAGACAAAAAAAACCTCTTTGCGAAATAGCTGGCAATGACAGGTCCGTTGTTAAGCATATGTAAAATAGATATTGCTACATAGCAGGAGGATGAGAGAAACTGATATGTCAAATATTTTAAACTCCATAATCAAACTGGAATAATATCAAAAGCGATTGTAATCTGTGGCAGTAGAATTCAATTTTCCTTGCATTATGGAGATTTCTCTGAGCAGACCCAGGTTAAATGATTGCTCTGGGGTTGATAACACACTGATTCCTAGTGCCAACAATGACTTCAGTCTGATGGCAACCTTTACAAATTGCTTCCTGTAAATTCTTTGTGAGAATAACAAGCAATTCATTTTGCTTGAGAGTGACTTTTAGCTAAGGGACTCCACCCAACAATCTGGATTTAATAAAACAAAATACATTCTGGTATTACAAACATCTCCTCTGAGAAGTAAGTTCCCTATATAAGTTTTTGGAGAAGCAAAGCACTTTTATATTCTATTCAGTGAAAGCCAGATGGATGGATCCTTATGCCTGGCCAATGATTACTTAATTCATCTGATGAGTTGGTGGAGAAGGGTAGTAGAGGAGGGAAGGTCACTGAAGAGCCACATGTGTGTGTGTTCATGTAAGATATTCAGGTTAATATTTACTAAAGACTTTAAAGCCACAAGAGAACAATGTTTGATTATTGAATCACTTATTCATTCACTTATTCAGCACAGTATATACTGAGCACCAGGCACTGTTGTAGGCTCTGGGGATACCATAGTTGAACAAAACAGACAATACTTTTGTTCTCATAAAACTTACATTTTAGTGAGAAAAGACAGACAATAAGCCAAAAATTGCCCAAAGAAAAGTTCTTTAAAGAGGACTCAATGTATTTATTGGGCAAAGTAGAGGAATTATCTGCTTACAGAAGGATAGGTATTGGGAGGATTTAGGCTTTTGTGACTGGTAGTCGATAAAATCATATTAGTAAATATTTAAGTTTGGCACTGCTCAGGCACTATGTAATTTATGACCTAGTTCCTGAGCTCAAAGAAGTTTACAATTCCAACTTGCAAGATGTTCCTGCACATCGCTCAATCAAGGAGGAAAGGAAGAACCATCAGATATTTAGTGTGCCATTTGGATCAGAGCTACATTGCCTTCCCTGTTACAATCAGCATGAAGGTTAAGAATCCTTGGGCCTTTAGGATTCAAATAGGTATAGGAATTCTTTGACACTGTGTGTCTGTTTCTACAGCTATAAAACAAGGTGGAAGGATGCAAGGACCACAAGAGAGAGAAGTATCACATTTGCTCAGAGAAAGCTTCTAGTTGGAAACCTTAGGATGGCACAGAATGGTAGCATTTACAGCAAGACTTTGGTAGGATTGCAGCAGATCAGGGGCAGGTAAGCAGATGTGAGCTTACCTTTTTTATTTACTGTTTTCTCTTCTTAGTATATTATACATTCCTTCCCATTTTTATTTATATTCTTCAAATGGGGCTTTGCAAATAAAAAAAAATTTTTTAATCTCACAAACCCCTTTTCTTTATTTTCTTCCATTAATATTGCTTTAAATCTTTAATAAGTTTGCTTTTAATTGGGCATTTAATCAACCTTACAATGAAAGTTAAATAGGAATATTTAAGTCCCAATAGCAACATGAACTTTCTAAAAAAAAAAAACCCTCAAATTTCCATGTTTTCATAGATTCTGGAGACTTTTTCCATTCTACCAGCTTATGTAAAAACAATTATGCATAATTGTTAGAAACCAGAATTTATCTTCTGAATTATATATACTTTTTCTCATCTGCTTTTGTTTTCTATAGCCTTTTACCCATTTTATATATTTCTCATGTTTATCATTTCTACCAGCAATATACTGTTTTATTGTATCAATGTATTATACTTGCTATCTTTTTATTTCCCTGCAGGTATGTATGTGAGCTTTTTCTGTTTTTAGATATATTAATAAGTTCTACTGTACATATCCATATGCCCTTTCTTTCCTTTGAATTATCTCCTATTTTTCTAAAGTTAGAGAGGGTCATATAGAATGTACAGCTAAGGCTGTAAGCACTGGTGTACTGCCTGTATTTGAATCCTGGCTCTACCACTTGCCATCTGTGTGAACTTAGGCAAATTACTTAACCACTCTGAGGCACAGTTTGCTCATCTAAAAAATAGAAATATTAATAGTACCACCTCACATGATTAGTTTAAGAATATCATGCAATAATACATACATGCAAACCCTTAGAACCATTAGTGTTCAATAATGTTAGCTATTATTATATGTGGTTCTTAGCATATTATTTGTTGCATTCTAAAATTCAATAAATGCTAATTTCCTTCTTTTCATTTATCCAAACTATTATACCTTGAACAAAGTGTTTGGTCATTTCTATTAATCATGGAATTATATGCTCAGGGTTGTGAAGAATTTTAAAGGTTTAATCTCTGATTGATGTCACATGTGTCCAAGATGCTTTCCAGAAAAGGAGCATTAGCTTACAGAATTATCAAGTGCCTCTGAACTTTCATTTTCATGTATTGTTTTGATTTTATTGGGACAAGGATCTTACCTTACTTTTATCTACATTTGTTTTTTACCATTGTACTAGATGGAACCCTTGGTTTCAAGTAAGAAAACCTTTAATGGGAAACAAAGGTAGAAGTATAGCTAGCTGGGTGCTTGTTTCCTCCCTGTTTCCCTGGCCTCTGCTTTTCTATGTTCATTTGTTTTATTTTCCCAACCAGTCTTCCTCCATGTAGTATAAACCTTGGCCACCAGGCTACCCTTGCTTCATATAGATGGTGACTGCACATCTACGAACTCTACTTTTCCAGGGAAGGAGTCTTATGGGACCGCCTTGGATGGTTGCTTTCTCCTAAAGCAATCAGCTGTGGCCAGGAAGTTGGAAGGTAATTGGTGTTCTCTGTTGGGGTCATTTGTTTGGAGAGTGGAAGAAAGAGCATCAGTCCAAAGACGGGATTCCAAATGGAAGGGCTCTGGTCAGATCAAACAGTAGGATCCACCAGATCAAGTTATTAGAGGAGCTTGACATGTTTCACATCTGTTTACAGTGCCCGTGTGAATCTCTTCCTCTTGTGTGAACTACTCATATTTTTGACCATTTGTCATCAAATTAAATTTTTCCTTATAAATTTATATCATGTACCTAATAATTTTGGAAATATAAATAGTTCTATTTATCACTATTGGGTTTGCCAAAAAGTCTGTTTAGTTTTGTCCACAAAATAAAAGACATGTTGTTCATTTTCACCAATAACTTCATTGATTGGAATATTTTGAGTATGTCAGCTATCTCCCAAGTGGTATAACATTGATTGTTCTCAATTAATATCTCAATTTAATCAGTCAACCTCAAAACTGATCTATCCCAACATGGAACATCGTCCAGCGAAAAATCTCCAGCATGAAACTTCGCAAACCACTTTTGACACATTCTATCAGTCATAGAACCTTCTCCATACACTGCACAAATCTTTTTTGTGTGCTTCAGTTGTATTTTTACCTTTCTTGAAATAATAAAGCATAATATGCCGAATATGTTGCATGTTTTCTTCCATCTTTGATATTAAAATGGCTACACAAAAATTCACCAACTTTGATTTTTTTTTAAATGCATGCTGATACGACAGCTGTCATAATACAATTTTTAAAAAAATTTTCAAATGAAGTTAAAGACAACTTAAGCAGTACGAGAGCCATCTTATAGGGGGAAAAAAGAGCTTTTTTGCCAACCCAGTACATAAATAATTTTGGAAATATAACTATCGAGAAAATTCAGGATGACACCGAAAAGGTTACTGAAGAACTACTATGCTCAAGGATCTGTTCTGGGTTCCACGAAAAGTTCAGAGAGTTGCGTCACTGTAGAGAATTCAGTATTTAATGGGATTGAACAATAAGAACAAAAAATGAAATAACAAAAGGTTGTACAATAGTGTTCTTAAGAACACGGAGACAGAAGGACCTGTGGTTCAAAAACTTAAATTCCTATGATGGAAATCATGTTAGGGGAAATGATGTTTGGGGTAAACTTTTGAAAGCCATTAGGATTATGTTTTTTTGTACTAAAATAAATAACTTTTATACATTTTACCTTAGTAATCATGAATACCATATGAATATTTAGCCCTTTACTATTTTAGACTCACCAGTAAGATATTTTTCAAAACCTTCTTTTCTGTAGTTTCACTAAGATGTTTATAAATTATTTTGTAGGATTGCAAAAAAAATGTCCATACTGAGAAAAACTCCTTCTAGGGTTGGTCCTCCTCTGAATGTTCAAATTGTTTTATTTCATAATTTGGTAGTTTCCACCAGACATTATTTTCCTGTGCATATTTCTTACATGCCAGGGACTTCCTACTACAAGTGTATGTGACTCTTCCTAAGGACTCTTTTCGACTGCAGGGGCAGACTGGGGGAGACAGGGAGAGGACAGGTGGGAAGTGCTGGGCACTTAATACCTCCAGGAGCAAAAGAAACTTGATGGAAAAGTGTACCAGTCTCACCCTTCAGGTGGGATGACTCAGGTGGGGCCTACACAGTGTTCCAGAGGCCTGTAGAAGGAATGGGCCCCAGCTGACTTCAGCAGTAATGTGTTCTGATTCATATTTTGTATTGACTGCCTGGGATTGCATCTAAACAAGCTGCTTACATTAAAGCCCTTGTTTTAGATCTGCTTTGGGGAAAACCAAGCCTAAGAGGAAGTTTGACTCCAATCTGGGCCCTGCCTCCTAAATATCTGGGTTCCAGAGAAACGTTGGAGACTCGAGATGAAAAAGCCTTTGAGAATTGATCTCCCTGAATACCAGAGTTTTGCAGCCCTGGATCTGTTTATGATAACTTTACAAGTACGTGCATATTTCTCTGTTCCCTCCCCACTGACACCACAGAAAGTACTTCCAAAGCCCGGGATTATTCCTGCCCGCCTTGGTCCTGCCCAAAACTTCATTTCAAAAAGCTCTACTTTGTTTTAATTCCTTTTCTATGTTCAACCTCCATTTCTCTCTTTTCCCAGCTACCCGCAGAAGGAATGATCTGCAATTTACATATACCAGGACTGAAATTCTACAGTTGCTGATAAAACGGAAATCTGTATGTATTGCCTAAGAGAATGCCATGGTTAGGGAGCTTTAAATGGTACATTGAAAAGCAAGTAGAAATACAGCCTGAATAATCAGGGAAGGCCTCACAGAGAAGGTTAGGACCCCTAATCTAGTCCAGTCTCCCATTTTACAGATACAGAGACTGAGATCCATGAGGTTAAGTGATAGATTCAGGGTTCGACAGCTTACGAGTGGTGAGCTGCCTCCCATCCCCCACTCCTCAGCTCCCTCTAGTCTCCACCCCATCATGCCTACTCACCATTGGTCCAGAGGCAGCCTTGCCTCTGCCTTTGCCTTTTGCCGGTCTTGAAATTTGCCAGGAGAACGATGCCCCAAGGCCCGGGAAAGGATGGGAACAAATAGTACATACTTCTAAGCACTCTCCACACTGGACAGTATCAGTTGTCCTAAGAGGGTTTGGCTATGGGTTGAAAATATTGTTTATTTTGTTTTAAGTCTTGGAAAACATTCTAGTTGCATGGAATTTTTTTCTCCAGAATTAATCATGACTAGCCTACTCTATAGCTTTGTTCTTCTGTGAAGCAGAAAACAAAATAGCCATTGTAGGTCCCCTTTGTTTAAACCGAGAAACTAATGACGTTGCTCACCCCTTCCACTGAGCAGCCCTCACGCAGTGGCCTCTCTGCAGGGCACTGGGTACCCAGAGTGGCAGAACGCTGCTGAGTAAGCCCTTCCCTGACCCAGACTTGGACAATTCCCCTGACTGTTCTTCAGCTTAGTCGTATCAAATATTCTCAACAAGATCTTCCAATTTCTGTTTTTAAAATAAAAATAAAAAGACCAGCACATTCCTTGTGTGTTTGTGCAAATGAAGCTGAGGCCAGAGCAGAGGGGAAACTCTAGCAAAAACCTTTTGATATGTAACGGGAGTGATTTCCTACTGAAGTCCTGAAATATGAATTAAAAGAATATATTTTCTTTGTTTCAGATTCCAAGATTGTATTTTTGGTACTTTCTACAGACTGCAGGGTCCATATTCTAAGAACAAATCTGTCTTTATCAATCTCCAGTAACAGTAATTCACATATACTTGGGGATCCACTAAAAGACAACTTTCTCTTCCCCCATCCTGCTTTGTTTTAAAGAGGGGAAGCTCATTAGTTCACTTAGTGTTCACTATAGAACAGTGCTATTCACCATGAAGTCATTTAATTAAAAAAGATAACTTCCCATAATGTAAAATTTCAGGCAACTCAATGTCAGTTGAGAGATACATTGACAGTAATATTATGTACACTGCGCTGCTCTCATTTTCTGCATTGATTCATGTTTGACTCATCTAATTAGGAATGTCTCACTACAGAAAATGCTCTTTTCCTGTAAAGATTTTAGGGCTTAGAGTGTGCACTGCTGCCAGGTACGGGTGTATGCTATCCCAGCCTGCCCTAGAACCAGCCTTGTTTTGAATAGCTAGTCTGCATGGTCCCTAACCGGAAAAAAAAATAATGGACACAACGTCTTGTCCATTGCCCCCTCCAGAAAGCAGCCCCAGGGTCCCTACTTCTCCCGAAAGGGAGTTATTGTAAGGAAAAATGAAAGCCTCTAGAAAATCAGAGCTACGTAAGGGAAAAGAGGGAAAAATTAAGAAGTAGGAACAGCCCAGGGGAGTTGTTTCCAGGAGCAAGCATCCAGCCAGGGTGAGCCTTCTTTTTGGTAAACATCCCTTTGAAAACAAATAAATAACAAATATAACATAAAAGAGAATGGAAAACAAACTTTCAGGAAGGCACTGTTATCATCGGTTATTCTTATCTTAATATGGTTTTGTTCAGCCAGATGCTTCCCTTCTTACAAACCAGTATCAAGAAGATGGAATTTTATTTGCTGGTGTGGGACTTTAGAATGAGTCACCCCCAATGTGCTTCTTCTGGTATGTGGATTGTTTCAAGCTAGAGGCAACCAAGACCCTATGGGCTCAAGAGAAACTTCTGTCCCCATTTAACTGCCTAGAGGAATTTGAACTGGGGCTGTGCCCAGAACAAATGATTATCAGAGAGAACTTTTTTTAACCTATCTGTAGGTCAGGGTAAACTCCTAACTACTAAATATCTGTATTTCTCATCCTGCAATGACCCTTTGAGGCCCCCAAGACACCTACCCTTGTCCTGAGCTCAGAATGCTATATATACTACACTGTCCCTTTTTGTCTTTGAATCTCTCTCGCATGAGGGATCTCCGATTCTTTCATGTATGTGAGTTTCCCACATATTTACATGTATTAAAATTTGCTATTTTCTCTTCTGTCCCATGTCTGATTATTAGACCAGCCAAAAGAACCTTGAGGGTTAAGGAAAGTTTCTTCCTCCCCCACATTGGGGAGAAAAAAAGTAGGTAATTTTAGAGCATAGTGCACTCCTGGGAGTGGGGTGGAGGGGTGTCTGTTGTGTGTGCATGTATAGCAAGGGCGTGGGACACCCTAGGAGAGGTGTAGAAATAAGGTAAAAAAAAATGCCCAAAGTAAATATCACTAATTTCAACATGTGGCCCAAGAAAGGAGTTAGTACTCTGCCCTCTCTCCCTTCCTTTTTATCTCCTTCTCCTCATGCTCTCCTCTTTCCATCTGAGGTTTGAGCCTTGCTCGATCCTTTCTCCCAGAAATAAGAATTTAAACCAGTATGATTAATATGAGAATTTAGCAGCATTTTTCATTAAGTGGGCTTTTCTGGGCGTGTGCTACTAACCTAAGTGCAATCGTAAGTAATAATCATATAATATTACTAAAGACTAATAATAATTATTATTGTCATATATTATAATTATTATTATCATTAATAATATCATAATCATATAATAATGTTATCATTCTTTTTACCTTTTTCCTCCTTATAATCATTATCATCAAATCTTCTTTGGGAGATTTGGAGCCAAGTTCTAAACTTTTGTACACTGCAGCTCCCAGGCCAAGCAATGAAAGAATTCAAGGACAGTGGGTAAATAGGCAGGGCCGCTGGGTGCAGACTGCAGGTCGGACCAGGTCCTTCAGGGTCGGGCTGGGCGGGTGAGCTGGGAGGGTTCTGAAATCTGATCTGTGCTCTGCTTTCCCGGCAGAACACCTTGGCTCATAGCAGCACCTGCGGGGAAGATGAGACATCTTTTCTCATTGGCCCGTAGGCTGTGTATGGGTTGGCTGCAGCCGTGAGCCTAACACAGGCCTCGTGCTAATTACCAGGGTCGGGAAGAGCAAACACAAGAAGATGCTAAGCCTTTCTGGAAAAATTCCAAAACCATAATTTGGCAGTATTAAGGCCAAGTGGGAGAAACGAGCATTTGAGGAACGGGTGCGAAGGAGACGCACCATCAAGTGTTCAGGTTTAGAACTGTGACTTCAGCCAAAAGGCTTTTTTCTTGCTGCCCTCAGGCATTTCCCTCACCTCTGATGTCTTGTCACATTAATACTCTACCTAAGACTTTTAGAATTCAGTTTGGTCATATGCTAGGTCCTACCTGTATTGAAGGAGCTCTTAGAATTTACTCTTTATCTCCATATATCTTTTAATTATCTTATCTTTAATGACTAAAGTAAACTTTGGTCCTTTAACAAGTAATCTGATTTGCCTGATCCTTGATTAAACCTGAGAACATCTTTAAGCAAAGCTTGTTAGAAAGTGAGTTAAAGTGTGGCTCATTAGTCTGGAGCCCGTGAAGGATGTTACAGCTGCTGCAGAGACAAGCAGGCTTTGTTTGCACTGAACCACAGCAGTGTCTGATGCTCTTCCTTACTCTCTATTTAGCACTCTATCTTTATCTAATCTTCAACAAAGCATAGTCTGTGCAGGCAGTCTGCAGTAGGCATAGGGAATCAGCCTATCCTTCTGGACGATGGTAGCAGTGTAGAGTGCCTAAACCTTTATTTCAAATATAACACATCCTGTGGTCCTCTATGCCCAAAGATTTTCCAGCTTAAAATACCCGTGACCATGTAATTCATATGGCTTTTGAAATAAGAGACCATGCAAATGGACTCAACTGTCACAGTCACTACCAAGCTAGTGTAAACCACACAGCTGGCCCTCCTCGGGATGCTATACAGGAGGAAGAGCACTCGGCTTTGAGCAGGATTGTCACAATGACTGTCCATATTGATGGGGATCCCTTGCAGTTTGGGTGGCTACAAATGGCAGTATAATAGACAGAATGGGCTAGGTTATCTACAGTAACAAACACCCGCAAAGTTTCAGGACCTAAGCACAACAAAAGTTGATTATTTGCTCAGGCTAAATGCCCAGCATGGGTAGGCAGGGAGATACTACTGGATCTCAACATGCTTTTACAATTACTTCAGTAGGGAGAAATATAGGGAACCACACACTGGCTCTTAAAGTCTCTGCTTGTAAGTGACACATGTCACTTCTCTTTCCATTTCACCAGCTAAAGCAAGTCACATGTCCACACCTAATTACAAAAGGGGCAGAGAAATGCGACCTTATCAGGTATCCAGAAGGAGGAGAGAATGTAAATACTTGGAGCAACTCTAATGATAACACCTGGGGGTCCGTTTAGAAGGACTACAGTATCACCTTTGTGTTCTAGTAGCTCTCCACAGTGATCAAGAAAAACGATGTCTACATTTATATGCCTGGCAACCACCCCCGTAACTCAGGCACCTTATTTCCAGAAATGGATGCTGTGGACAATTCTCTAGAGAGGAAAGCAGTAAGTTCTAACTCTTCCATGTGGGTTCACTATATTTTCATCTTTAAAGTAAAGAATTTCATAAATCATGGATATCATTATTGAGAAATAGAAAAAGAGACAGACTGATTCTGAGAGGCTTCAGAAGTGAAACATGACTCCAAGCAGTAGATAGACACTGTCTGAAGAGCCTACTCTTTCTGAGTATTGTTCTCTTCTACATTTGAATCATATGTTAAAACTAGTGGGAACCTGGGAGCCATTCTGTTTAACAGGACACAAGAAAACAGAGCACGCTGAATCACAGTGGACATCTGACCAGAGCTAGGCCAGAGTCTCTTCCCTAGGAATGTGGAGTTTGGACTAACAGAAACACTTCCAGGAAACAAGGAGTTTTACCAATTGGTCTGGGTTGTCTATTGATTAGAGGTGTAGCTGAGGCTGTTAGTGCTCCCTCATTATCCACATGCTCCTCCTGTTTCCCAGTCTTCCTTGCAGGGAGATTGGAGCCATGTGACTAAATCCTGGCCAACGGGAAATAAACAGAAGTGATTCCAACCACTTTCGGGCTTGGCTATTGAAAATGTCCCTGAAATCATTTCACTTTGTTTCCCCACAGCAGTGACCTTGGAGGCCACATGTTCCAGATAGCATAGTTATGTGACGAAGGGCTTCCCATCCCATAAAAAATTGTGACATGAGTGAGGAAAGAAATCTTTAAGGTTTACAATTTCTTTCTTGTTTCAACACATCCTAGATTACCCTAACATAGCACCAACACAGGAGTGGCCTCATTTTGCTAAGGAGCAAAGAAAACCTTATCTGCAAGGAGGAAGAAAATGATGTACAAGAGCAGAGAGGAGCAGAGACAAGGAAAAGAGACACTGGGTCCTTCCAATTCCTGGCCCCAATCCCTTCTTGAAGCAAACCATATGTCTGTCCTTGGCTTCTGTGATTCCCTTGTATCCTTATTATAGTAAATTTCTTGTTTTTATTTGGCTGTACCAAAAAATTTTTGTCTTTTGCTACTAAAAGAGTTATAATTAATACTGCTCATATCTCAGTGCTTCAGTTCATTCTTTAACTCATTACATCAGGAAAACAACTAACAAGTTAATAGGTATGGTTCTGACTTGTATTTCTGATTCCTTCCTGCCAGGAATGCCAAGATCTAGAGTAAAATCTTTCCAGATGGAATTCCATAAAGGTCAACCCTTAACACACAATTCCAGAATAACAGGTCTTCTTTTTTCATATAAAATTTAAATTAAGGCAGATAATCTTTTCAGTTTTATTGGTTACATATGACCAGCTGACAAGTTACTGAACTTCTACAATTGTAGCAAAATTCTAGAGCTATCAAGAAAGGTTGCTTGTTCAAGAAGAAGAGCTAAGGAATTGATTGGCTGTTCAGAATCGGTGCCAACTTCCTTTCTGCAGGCAGACTAAATAGCAGATACCTTTTATAGAAAGAGGGCCATCATCTGAGGGAAGAAAAAAAAAAAAAAACAACTTTCTCTGCCGTGAACAAGCTAGATGCAATCACGGAAACTGCAGACTAAAGAGTTTTTGATGACAAGATATTGCTGATGCCTAGTGGCCTCAAAGGCATTCCAGGAAAGGTGAAGGCATAATTATGACTAACAATAACTCGTATTTCTTCCAGGATGTTACTCACTGGACCAATGGATCACTTGAGATATATGTCAGTGAGTCAGCTCATATTATTTGGCACAAAGATCCCAGGTTCCCAAGCTCTTTGCATTAAATTGAGTTCCTGGGGAAGAAGTAAAGGTAGTAAGGCTTTGATAGTACAAATACACAAAAAACAAACAAACAAATTTTGCTCTTTCAGTTTCCTCATCCACTACCTCACTCACCCCATGTATCTGAGCAAAATGAAATTATCAAGGCCAATGAAGAAAATCTTGAGCATACCCTTTGAAAGATAAAGGATCCAGATGAAGGAGAAAGGCAGAAACAGTGGTCTAACAACTCACCAAGCCCTGAAACAACATGAACTTATATATTCATGTTGTAACTTATATAAGGATATAACAAACCCAGTTAAAATAATAAGAATTACAAATAAAAAGGAGGTTTGATCAAATGGCCTAAGATCTTTTATCTGAAATTACATGATGAAAGTACTATGTGCTGATGTAGCTCAAGGGCCAAATGAAACTTACCCTATGATAATAGCATTGGCATTTTTAATTCTCACCTAAGGATACGTTTATTGATTTTAGAAAGAGAGAAAAGGAGAGAGAAACAGAGAGAGAGAAACATCGATATAAGAAAGAAACATCCATTGGTTGCCTCCCATACATGCCTGGACTGGGAATTGAACCTGCGACCTTTTGGTATATGGGATGGCACTCCAAGCAACTGAACCAGCCATCCAGCCAGGGTTGATTATTTTATGTTTTACTGTATTATGCATTCAGAAGAGCTTATTAAAATATAGATATGGTTTAAAGAAGAACAAAGGCCCAATACCCATGTACTTATCGCCTAGCCTAGTTTAAGAATAAAATAATTACAGCTGGATTCTCCTCTGCTCACCCTCCTGCCTCAGTGACCATCCATAGGCTATGACTAGTTCATACATTTGTGTTCATCATTTCCTGCTTTCTTTATGGTTTTACCACCTATATTTATGTAACCAAACACAATGTTTAGTTTTGAAAATTTGGTAGCTGCATAAAGAAAGATCAAAGTTACACTATTAATTGAAAACTCAGGGATGAACACAACAGAATCTCTTGTTGACAGCTCCCCTGAGAGTTCATGGGAGCCCTTTCTGGAGAATTTAGTAGGCAAGGTTATAAGCTAGCCCTTAGCAAACATAAGGCTCTGCATACTCAGGGCATCTGGCAAGGCTGCCAGGTGAGCCTGGTACTGGAGTCAGGTAGAAACATGGTCAGAGGGTATGGGATTCTCTCTATTTTCTACCTTAGCTTCAGCTCTCATATGTAAGTTCAAGTAGAAAACTTGGTGAGATAAAATAAGTATCTTCAGCTCATCCAGGTATCAGGGCATAGGAAGAGCAGAATCTTAGTCAACAAATGATAGTGACATAGGTAAGAATCTGGGCAAGACTTATTCAAGTATTGTGTCCTCAGGTTGAAATAGAGAGTAAAATAACAGTGGAAACTTGTCTATGACAGTCACCAGCATGTCTGTCTCTTGAATCTCATGTTCCTCTCTGGGATAGGTGTCCTCTATGTCTGCCGATAGTTGTTCTGAAATCTCCCTTCACTGTCCTCGTAAGACACCTTTTGGTCACCCAGAAGTCTATATCTTGATCCTTTCTCCTGAGTTGGATCACTGGTTTTTTTTGTATCCAGGGCTGAAGTACATAACTTGCGGGACCCATTGAAAATTGAAAATGCAGAGTTCCTTCTTTAAAAATTATTAATAATTTCAAAATGGTGACAGAAGAGCATTAAACTAAACATGGGTCCCTTTTATATGTGGAACACTGCGCAACTGTATAGGTTGATGTCCATAAAACCAGCCCTGCCTGTATCCCATGTATTCCTCTTTCCTGCTTGACTCTTGTTTTAGTGGAGCCCATTCCCAGTAGCCTTTTGAGAAAGGGTACATGGGCAATAAGTTTTTGAGACTTTAATGTCTAAAAATGTCCTTGTTCTACCCTCATACTTGAATGCAAGCCACTCTGTTCTACAACACTATTCTAAATGTTGTTCCCTGGAATAACAATGGTCCTGCTTAATTGATGGTTTGGCTGGGTATAAAATTCTATATTGGAGATAATTTTCCTTCAGAATGTTAAAGGTATTGTTTCATTGCCTTCTTGTTTATGGTGTTACTGTGCAGAGGTCTGAAGTTATTTGGATTCTTAATCCTCTATATGTGTTTTTATTCCTTTCTAGGAGCTTATATAAATTCTCATTGCTCCAGAGTTCTGAAAATTTATAATGTACCTTTGTGAGGGCCTATTTTCATCCATTGTACTTAGGACTGTTAGGTCATAGTGGGATCAATAGGATCAATAGGTCCTATTGATCTGACAACTGGTATTCTTCAGTTCTGACAAATTTTATTGGATTATTTCACTGGCAATTTTTCTCTGTTCCATTTACATTTTTCTCTTTTTCTGGAGCTCTTATTATTTGGTTGATGAACCTTCTAAAACATACTTCTCATGTTCTTGATCCTTCCTCTTTGTCTACTCTTTATTCTACTTTCTGAGAAAATCCTTTATCTTCCATTTTAGCTCTTCTATTTTTTTATTTCATAATTGTTTTTAATTTCTAAGAGCTCTTTTTTAAAACAATATTTTTAATTTATTTTTAGAGAGGGAGAAAAACATCAATGTGTGGTTGCTTCTCATGCACTCCCCACTGGGGACCTGACCCACAACCCAGGCATGTGCCCTGACTGGGAATCGAACCAGTGACCCTTTGGTTCACAGGCCAGCACTCAGTCCACTGAGCCACACCAACCAGGGCTCTTTTTTGTTCTCTAAATGAACCTTTCTTATAATATGCTATTTTTGTTTTACACATGCAGTGTTGTCTATTACCTGAGGGTATAGGAATTCTTGTTTGTTTTCTCCTCCCTGCATAGTCACTATTGTTCCAGGTTGCCTTTTTCTTATATTTATTGGGTCTCTATCTTTTCCACTGGATACTCTTCAGATATTTGGTTACCTTTGCTTTTTTGCTCTTGATAAATAGTAGGAACTAGAAACAGATAAAAGGAATGAGCAAGAGGTTAGCACTTGCCAATTTTAAAATTTAGGGTGATTTGGGTGGGCTGTTTCTTGAGGGACCTCTGAAATTAGGATTTTTACATTTTCTTCTTGTTCTGGTCAGATTCCCAGGGGAGAATTTTCTAATCTCCTGCCTGGTTGATGAGAATCTGGCTGAGAAACAGATGAGGAAAGAGGTCTGGAGAGAAGATCAGAGTCTATGGGCTAATTCCAGGCCCCACTTCCCCTTCCAGCAGAAAGCCCTATTCTCAACTGTGGCTGGCATTCCTCAGTCCAGCACCATATATTTTACTCTCTGCAAAGACAAAACCTCCAGATTTCTGTCAGGATGGGAGCCAGAGAGTCATCTAGTGCCATGAAGAGGGAAAAGGCAGCTAGGAATCCAACTACTTTTCAAGAAGCTTCTTCTTCCTTATTTGAGACCTGTCATTTACCCCAGTCCTAGGCACACTTAATGCTGCCAGTTCCTGAAACTCTTCAGCATTCTGGGATTTGAAGCCAGATGGGGATTCAGCTTTCTTGGGCCTGTTAAGTCAGTTACCACTTGTCCATCTGCTTTCCAGCTTCCAAAATTTAATTGCTCTTACCATCTCTCCTATTTGCCCTGTACTTATATGTTTATGTCATTTGTTAAAAATCTCTTTAATGTAGTTTTAGCATGCTTCAAGAGGGGGTAAAATTAGATACATGCATGCAATCCATTGTCTAAACTCAGAACATTCCTGGCTTTTTTTTAACAATCTTTTTTTGGAACTTGCTTTTTGTAAACTGTTGTGTTGTTGTTTTTAAGATTTTATTTACTTAAATTTTTTTAGAGAGGAGGAAGGAAGGGAGAAAGAGAGGGATAGAAACATCAATGTGCCAGCATACATTGATGGGTTGCCTCTCAACCACCCCCAACTGGGGACCTGGCCCACAACCCAGGTATGTGCTCTGACTGGGAATTGAACTGGAGACCTTAAGGTTCACAGGCCAGTGCTCAATCAACTGAGCCACACCAGCCAGGGCAGAAACCTGTTTTTCACTTACACAAATGTACTGATGATGTTTCTGGTGCATTGGCATGGCAGTGATAGCTAACCATCCAATCCCAGGCATAGCTTTAGCTAATGGCCTGATGCAGGAAATGTCTACAGAATTATCTGTTCAGCTCTTCCTCCT
The DNA here is from genome assembly GCA_004026545.1 of Mormoops blainvillei. Classification (NCBI taxonomy): domain Eukaryota; kingdom Metazoa; phylum Chordata; class Mammalia; order Chiroptera; family Mormoopidae; genus Mormoops; species Mormoops blainvillei. The sequence continues at coordinate 269,107 of PVJD01001163.1, forward strand.
CTCCAGCAGTCCCCAGCTTGACCACCTCAGAATGCTGAGATTTAGGAGACAGTACTTTTTTTTTTTTAAGGGAGAGCGTTTTGAAAGTGTTATAGTATTAAAATGCAAATTTTAATGGTAATTAAAATTTTTCCCTCAGGACCCTCTTAGTGTAGTAGAAAAGGAATTGACTTTGGATCCAAAGAGTTTTGAGATCTATATTCAAATGCTCTCACTTTGAGCAAGTTATCCGATCTCCTTTTCCTCAGTTTCTTCATATGTGAATGGGGATTGAAGGCACAGGGATGAAAAAAGACAGCTTAAAAGGTGCCTGCCAGGGGCGGGGTGCCCATTCTCCACACCCACTTTCTCCATCTGCAAATACATTTTGGAAAACAAACAAACAACCAAAAAAGGTGTCTCACATGTGGTTAAGCTCTATAAATGTATATTCTTTCCTCATTTCCCTCATCTGCCAGCAACAGCATTAAGATAGCATAGTTTGTCCTGTACAGCAAATATTCCCAAGAGTGTTAGAGGAGGACGTATCAGCAAAGGCAAAAATAATCTACCAGTAGTCTGGGGATCTTTGAGACAGGTACTCCCTACAGATTATCATTCGAAAAGGGAACAGTAACTGAGAACTCCTATTTTCAGGCATGGTAGAGGGAGATTTAACATGGTTTAACTATTTTTTTTCTCCTTGTTTATTTTAATCATGAAGCCCCTGATCCGAATGCATTTCAAATATAACTCACACATAATTACCAGTATTAGTTTGGTAGCATTTTTGAGTCACTTATCTCTTTGACACTTTTCCCAGAAAAACACACATGTGTATTTGTATTCACACAGCTACACTTTGCAGGAATTTGCCCATAATGCTAATAAACTCTGACCTACACAAGTACTTTGTTTTTACTGCAGTACTTCCCCTCCCCTGCACCCGCACACCACCTGCTGCTAAGTACAGACTGGCAAAGCCACTTGGCTCAGGGAATGCTGGATTTTTGCAAGATGCCTGGGCATGGAACTGGGGGTGGGGATGAATGGAGGTGTCAGGGCAGCATGTCCTTGCTAGTCCCCTCCTGCTGTTCTGATGCCCAGGGAGCAAGCATCAGCTCAGGTGAGTGCAATAGTAGAAGCCCAGAACATGTTAGGTGGGGGATGGCCTGACACCACCTGGCTGACATTTTGGGCACGTGGCGGTTCCCACCTTTCACATCCCTGTGGCTGGAGAGAGGAGAAGAGGGGGTGCAGGATGAGCCAAAGGAAGAACCTCTGGAGGACAGGGGCTGAATTTTCCAGTCGCCGGGACACGATTTTTCACTAGACTCTGGATGATTTTCTCCCTTCTCCCAGAGATGCATCCCGCCACGCCCAGACAAAGGGGAGAATTCCCGTATTGGTCAGGCACCGTGGAGGGAGGTTTAACATGGACTTTATTTTAAACCGGGAAATCTCTCATCCCAATGCATTTGAAATATAACCCACACTCACATAGTACCAATATTAATTTAGTAACTTTTTTTTTGACACCCTCCCCCATGTTGGGCAGGAGCAGGAACGGCGAATGGGACTCGGTGGAGCACATGGCAATTACCCCAAGACCTCCCAGAGCCAGCCGCTAACTGTGCACACACTGGGTGGGTAAGGTGTATTTAGGGACCCAGGCCAGCAACTCCCAAGCCTCTGAAGGTAGATTTGAGATCCACACTCCTCCTGGAGTTGGAGTCTGGACTGGGTTCCTGAGGGGGAGGAGCGTGCATCCAAGTCCTGTGAGGTTGGGGTTGCAGGGCAAGTAGTTATCATCTCTTGGTGTGACACCCACCTACAGATCTAAAGGGAGAACACAGACAGCTATTAATTCTGTAAACTATTCCATGCACAGAGGCCTAAAACAGACACCAGGCTATTTGCATCAATATAACAACAACTGCATCTTAAATCCTTTTGTAGGTACAGTGGAATACTTAAAACAAGATAAAAAAAAAAGTCACGTTTGGTCATTAGGGTTAATTTGCCTTTCCTTATTTTACCCTCTCACTCACAGAAGTTCATATTTTTACAAATGAAGAAACTGGTTCTGAGGGGTCAGGTAAGGTCCAGTTAATAAGTGACAGAATCAAGGTTGAATTAGGTCTCACACCAAGCAGGAGTCCTTTGTCAGTATTTCCTTCTGGGAGGTGAGGCAGATGTTTCTCTATCTCCCTTAGCAAAAAGGAGCTCCTCTCTACATAAATAAAGACATTGGCTATGACAGTACCTGGGAAAACTGTTGCTTTCCACCATTCTTTTCTGACCACAAGGATATCTTTCCTTTGAGCTGTTTATATACTCTCCTTATGAAATGGTTTGGTGGACTTAAGACTGCAGTCTGAAACTCATATTGTTTTCTCTTTTGAATCTCACTAGGCCTATGCTAAGGGCTTAATGCACCCATGTTCAGACCCCGTCATCCAACCCTGGCATTACCGACAAATGATGCACACTCCCTTCCAATAAACGCAGACTTTAGAACTACCTTGAGCATTTAACCATCAATTATCCAACTGTTCTACAGGTATTTTAATGAGTACCTCTGCCTTTCCTTGTACCCATCTACTTTCTCCTTTCCCAGTTTGTCTTTTGTTTTTTGGGTTTGTTTGTTTTTTTTACTAATTTGGTTAAGATCTAGTTTTGACTCCTTTGCATAAAAGCCCTCAGTGATTTCCCACCATCTGCAGGATGAAGACAAGACTTGTCACATAGGTTTCTACCTATCCCTGCAGCTCTTAAATTTGGAGTAGAGACAAAGTAAAACCCAAAGTAGAGCCAAGTGTTTTACAGAGCAGCAAAAGTGCATATTCTTGTCCTTAGGTCCTATGTGAGAATAATCAGAGTTTGGTGCTCAGAGAGAAATGTGGGCTCCTTATGAGGCAGGAGATAGTCAGGAAGGAGGAGACTTCAGAGGTGCCCCAGGGCTAAAGACATCAATGCAGGAATCATGAATGCACCTGTGTAAAAGATGCTACATGACCCCTGCTTCATTATAACAGCATTATAATAAATTAGCATTGTGGGACTACCTTCCCCTGGGGCCAATCAAAGAAAATCATGGGAGGCCACATGCACAGTAGCCTTAAAGTAATATAACTACTTGTACATGTGCAATAAAAGACCACAAAATCTAGCCAGGAAATATCTGCCCTATTAGAGTAGAAGCCCTCCAGCCCCTGAGGTCAATCTCTGCTGGGCGTTGGCCCACTCCCATGTTCTGTGGAGTGTACTATCGCTTAATAAATCTGCTCTCTCTCTTCCTGTTATAAACTCTCTGTGTGTTCAGTTCAATTCTTTGTCTGCAAGCACCAAGAACCTGGTTACCTGTGCCCTCCTGTGACACTTACAGTGAGGTGTTCACAGTTTCTTTCTTTGTAACCTACTCCTATCTCTTTGGAAAATTAACCCAGAAAGATTCGGGGGAAAGTTAACTAGAAATAGAAAAGCTGCATCAATGGAAAAGAAAAAGGTAAATATTTTAGGTCTAAAGGTCAATGTCATTGCTAGGTGCATGCGGGATTCCCTGGCAGCCAGGGCAAAAAGGGAAGCAGGGTGTATTTGAATTTTATTGATAGAAAAGAGGAAACTAACCAGTTCTTGAAAATAGGAAAAGTATTTTATCATTCTTTTCATTGATTTTTAAATTATAAAATCAATGCATGTCTTTTATAAAGAAAAATCTGAAATAATGCAAACATCTATATAATTAAAAGTATATGCCCACCTTTTACCTATACCTCCACTTCCCTTCTCCAGAAGTAAACCTTAACCTCTGAGATTAACCATCTTTTTTCTAGAGGTTTTTTTTTCAATGGTAAGTACCTACACAATTTTCATAGAATGTGAGTTTTATTTGTTTGCTTCAAAAATTTTATGAAATTAACCATGGCATTTTATAACTTGCATTCTCACTTTACACTGTATTAGGAACATTTTTCTACATCAGTATAAATAGATCTACCACTTTAATTTTACTGACTGTAATAGTCCATTATATGGAGGTAGCATAATTGACAATCATTCCCATTTGTTTCTGATTTTACAGTCTTATAAATAATGAGCATGCCTCTATGTACAATTTTATAAGGAAATATTTCTTTTGTTTTAAAGTAGATTTTATTGATTATGCTATTACAGTTGTCCATTTTTTTCTCCCCTTTGTCCCTCTCTGCCCTTCACCTCTTCTGCTCACCACCATTCCTCTCCTTAGTTCATGTCCATGGGTCATACATATAAGTTCTTTGGCTTCTCCATTTCCTACACTATTCTTAACCTCCCCATCTATTTTGTACCTACCGATTATGCTTCTTATTCCCTGTACCTTTTCCCCCATTCTCCTCCCCCACCCCACTGATAACTCTCCATGTGATCTCCATTTTTGTGATTCTGTTCCTGTTCTAGTTGTTTGCTTAGTTTCGGGGGTTTTTTTAGGTTCAATTGTTGGTAGTTGTGAGTTTGTTGTCATTTTACTGTTCATAGTTTTGATCTTCTTCTTTTTCTTAGATAAGTCCCTATAACATTTCATATAATAAGGGCTTGGTGATGATGAACTCCTTTAACTTTACCTTATCTGGGAAGCACTTTATCTGCCCTTCCAATCTAAATGATAGCTTTGCTGGATAGAGTAATCTTGGATGGAGGTCCTTGTCTTTCATGACTTTGAACACTTCTTTCCAGCCCCTTCTTGCGTGTAAGGTTTCTTTGGAGAAATCAGCTGAGAGTCTTATGGGAACCCCTTTGTGGGTAACTGTCTCCTTTTGCTGCTTTTAAGATTCTCTCCTTATCTTTAATCTTGGGTAATGTCATTATGACGTGCCTTGGTGTGTGCTTCCTTGGGTCCAACTTCTTTGGGATTCTCCGAGCTTCTTTGATTTCCTAGAAATCTGTTTCTTTTGCCAGATTGGTGAAGTTCTCCTTCATTATTTTTTCAAATAAGTTTTCAACATCTTGCTCTTCCTCTCCTCCTTCTGGTGCCCCTATCATTTGGATATTGGAATGTTTAAAGTTGTCCCAGAGGTTCCTCAGCCTCTCCTCATTTTTTTGAATTCTTGTTTCTTCATTCTGTTCTGGTCGAATATTTCTTTCTTCCTTCTGCTCCAAATCATTTATTTGAGTCCCTGTTTCCTTCCCTTCACTGTTGGTTCCCTGCATATTTTCCTTATTTCACTTTGCACAGCCTTCACTTTTCTCTCTATTTTACAACCATATTCAACCATTTCTTTGAGCATCCTGATCACCAGTGTTTTGAACTCTGCATCTGACAAGTTGGCTATCTCTTCATCGCTTAGTTGTATTTCTTCTGGAGTTTTGATCTGTTCTTTCATTTGGGCCATAGTTCTTTGTCTCAGCACTCCTGTTACATTGTAAGGGGCAGAAGCCTTAGGTATTCACCAGAGTGGGGCAACCCACATCATTACCTTGTGGCCCTGTATGTGAGGGAGGGATCAGAGTGGGGCTAATGCCATTTGCTCGGCTCTCAGCTGGCTTTCAGCCACTTCCTCCACTACCCACAAGCAAATTGGGCCCTTCTGGTGCTGAGTCCTGGATAGGTGGGTTTGTGTACATTCTAGGACCCCGTGGGTCTCTCCAACAAACTCTCCTGTGAGGCTGGGAGTTTCTCCTGCTACCGCAACCCCCACAGATTTTTACAGCCAAAGGTTTTGAGATTTTCTTTTCCTGCACTGGAACTCTGGGTTGCCTGGTCTGTCTTTCTCCCCAGCTGTTCCTCCTGGTTTATCCACATGCATGTGCGGGACCACCTGGTCCACGAGCCACCAGCCACCAGCCACCAGCCACCACTTCACCTGGTTCTCCAACCTCTGCCTTGCCATACATCCTCTCCATCCCAGGTGCCTTTCTCCGCCCCTCCTACCAGTCTGGATGAATGTTTCTTCTTTAACTCCTTGGTTGTTGGACTTCCATACAGTTCAATTTTCTGGCAGTTGTGGTTATTTTTTGTTTTTAAATTTGCTGTTGTCCTTTTTTTTGTTGTGCGGAAACAAAGTGTTATCTACCTACACCTCCACCTAGGTTCGAAGTCCTCAAGAAATATTTCTATAGAATAGATGGCTCAAAGTGAAACTGTGGGATCACATGGCTTATACATTTTGACAAACTGTCTTTGAAAAACTGCACCAATTTAAACTTTCACCAACAGTGTTCAAAAGTGCCCATTTCCCCATTCCCTTGTCGACATTAGACATTATCAATGTTTTTCATTTTCTGGCACAAATGTGTAAATGAAATTTCTCTTGGCAGGGTCAGTATATTTTAATCAAGAAAGGAAACCAATGAGACAGTCTTGTTTCTCTTGTTCTAGGAAGGTGGTTTTCAAGCTGTGCTCAGTGAAATTCTAAGGGATGGGAACTGGGGAGCACAAAAGGACAGGACCTCCACCTTTTTAGCCAAGGCAACTGAGTTTTTATCTGTTTTACATGTTGCACTTTGGGATTAGGTTTTATTTGTAGATAAGGTTAAGCAGTATGGAGACTACTCAAAAAATTAAAAACGGAATTGTCTTTTGACCCAGTGATCCCACTTCTGAGAATATGTCTGAAGAAATCCAAAATATTAATGTGAAAGAATATAAGCACCCCTATGTTCATTACAACATTATTTACTATGCCACTATATGGAAGCAGCCCAAGTGTCCATCAGTAGATGAGTGGATAAAAAACTTATGGAACATTTACACAATGGAATACTATTTGGTCATAAAAAAGAAGAAAATTTTACCCTTTACAACAGCATGGATGGACCTGGAGAACATTATGCTAAGTGAAATAAACCAGTCAGAGAAAGATAAATACCATATGATTTCACTCATATGTGGAATCTAACAAACAAACTGAACTAATAAGCAAAATAGAGACAGGCTCGTAGATAGAGAGCAGGTTCATAGCTGTTGAGAGGGATTAGGGGGTAGAGGGAGAGAGCATAAAGGGAAAAGGACTCACAGACATGAACAACAGTGTGGTGATTTGGGGGTGGGGAGGGGATATAAGAGGCATAAATGGTAATGGAAAAAAATACAATAAAAAAACACACATTTTCAAACTCTAGGTCTGAGTCTTGTTTCTCATTGAACCATTAGCAACTTAAAGAGGAATTGAAAATGTATTCCTTCAGGGTAAAAAAGAAGGGATGTTAAAACAATGACTCTCCAGCTATAGCCAAAATGCTATTCTAATTTACACATTGTGTGTTTGTCTGCTAACTGCCTTGTTCATGCTAGGCCTCACTCCGTAATGTCCAATGGTTACCCTGCAACTAACCCCAAAACACCACGTCTTCCAAGACCTGGATTAAAATTCTCCTTCTCTGACTAACTGCCCACACACATACACATGCACATCCCCGCCACACACACACATCCCCCCCACACACACATTCCCTACTACTCACGACACACACACATTCCCCACTTGTGTGGCTCATATCCCTTTTTATTTGTGTAAACTTAAACTTGATATCAGCTGGGGCATCCTTTCTGCTAGCCTAAGTAAAATTCCATGGCCCACAATCCTCTAAGATTTCTGTGAGCCCTTCTGCTTCTTCAGGCACTCTCTTTGAGATCCATCATGTGAAACAGCTTCTTCTTTGGTAGTCACAACACCAAAAAAGCAATAAACTTCTCCACCACACAAAGCATTCTTGAGAATGCTATAGATAGCATGCTGGGAAGGTCAGAGAAAGAGGAGTTTAAGTCACAAGGGTACAAACAATTTCAAAATGTCACCATGAGCATCATTGTGGTCTTTCATGGTATAATGGCCTTTTACCAGTTCATCTTTACCTAGCTGCCCCCTCTCTTCTATTCTTTATCTTAACTCACTCTCCCCTGGATTGAACCAAGAACTTCAAATTATACCCCTCTATTAAGCTTTGCATTTCATCTCTTCCCAACTTGTACCTCAAACTCACATGGCCAGCCTCTTCAGACTGTTCATTTTATGAAAAGCGCTTTCCATTTAGTAGAATCAACCCGCTCTAGGAGGTTTTTTTCTTAAAATATAGCAATAGAAATATAGTTTTTTCCTCTATACCCCTGCTATTTCTTCCTCACTGAAATATTGTCATTGTATTGCTTTTGCCCTGTAATCATTTTATACATCTGTCCCTTGCAAGCAAATGTTAAGCAGCCCAAGAGCAAGAACTCTGTCTTTTTGTAGTTTTTAAATGCTCAGTCTTTGGCATATGTCTCACAAATGCGTAATGAATAAAGCCATCACTAATTATAGAATTAAAATAAGAGTAATGATAAATGCTGGTATAAACATTTATGTACGGGTATAAACAAACAAACAAATAAACACATACACATACACCTTTTCACCAGAAAAAAAATGAATAATAATAAATGAATATAAGAAGACCCTTAGATATTTTATAAGATGTGGTAGATGTCTCCTTGCAAAGGCCATAAAAGTAGTAATTCTTTGGAAGCTCATTAAAACATTCAGACATATTTTCAAGTCATTTTTTTTTTTGTAGGAGAGCCATAATGTAAGGTTATCCTACTCAAAATATTTACTACTTCACATTTCTTTTTTATGTTGGTCTTTACTCTTCTAAAATTTCTTTTCTACTTCTGCTATTAGTTAGATATTATTTTTGTTTATTCCCATCCCACCTGGTCAGATAGAAAAGAAGCAGAAATGATTATCTATATCAGTACAATATCTTATCTTGCAGGGATCCCAAGAATAAAGAATACTACATAAAGTAGTATGCTATGTAAACTAAGGCTTAAAACATCCTTTAGCGACTCATCATATCACTTGAAATTCCTACAGGATCTTCTGCCTGCTATGTTTAATTCCTAAATCTCATGTTATTAAAAGAAGTCTGTTTACTTTTGTATCTACACTCATATTTTATCATTTTTTTTCATCAAAACTGGCTTAGTTTGGTGTGAGAAATCAGGAACATATGACAAGTTAGAATTTCTGATATTTGACCATTTGCAATAAATTTAAGTTCAAAATAGCCCAAAGTTCAGAAACCAGGCCCAATTTCATATATATATATATTTATATATATGTGTGTATATATAATTTTCCACAGAAAGCACAGACTGTTCTACTGTTCTGCTCTTATTATCCATATGACAGAATTTTTTCCAAAATATTCAAGTGAAAGAAAGTTTTTCCCAACTGTTTGCTGCTTATAAGAGACTCACTTCAGATTTAAGGGCATATATAGGCTTAAAGTGAAGAGACAGCAGATGGCAAAGGACATTCCATGCACATGAAAACCAAAAGATAGCAGGTGTAGCTATACTTATATCAAACAAAATAGTTTTAAGCCAAAATGGTAACATGAGAAAAAAGGTCATTATATAATGTAAAAGGGGTCAATTCATTAAGACGATACAACAACCATAAATATATACGTACCCAACATTGGAGCACCTAAACATATTAAGAAAATCTGAAGAGAGAATTAGACAACAATATGATAATAGTAGGGGACCTCAATACCCCATTTTCAGCATCGAGACAGAAAAGTTAAAAAATCATTGGACTTGAACCATGTTAAATCACATGAACCTAGCAGATATTTGTAGAACAATTTATCCAACAAGAGCAGAATATACATTTTTCTCAAGTGCACATGAAACATTCTTCACAGTAGGTCATATGATAAGCCACAAAATAAGTCTTAGAAAATTTAGGAAGATTGAAATCGTACCAAGTATCCTTTCTGACCACATGGTATGATACTAGAAATCAACAAGAGGAAAGCCAGAAGTTTTATAAGCATATTGGAGACTAAACAACATATTCCTGTTGTATATTAGATTATACAGTTTATAACTGTATAATCTAATAATCCCACTTTTGGGTATATATTCATGAGAAATGAAAACAGTATGTTGAAAAGATGTCTTAGCTCCCATGTTTATCGCAACATTATTCACAATAACCAAGATATGGAAGCAACCTATGTGTCTGTCACTGAATGGATGAGTAAAGAAGGTGTGAGACACACAGACACATACACACATACATAATGGGATATTATTTAACTATAAGAAAGAAGGAAATCCTGCTTTGCAACAACATGGACCTTGAGAACATTATGCTAAGTGATTTAAGTCAAAGAAGGACAAATACTGTACAATCTCACTTATATGTGGAATCTAAAAAATAAAAATGAACTCATAGAAATAGAGACTAGAATGATGGTTATCAGGGGCTGGGGAGTGGGGTAATTAGGGAGATGTTATTTAAGGGTACAAATTTAAAACTAATCAATAAAGAAGTCCTGGAGATCTAATGCACAGCATAGTGATTATAGGCAACAATACTGTGTTTTAAACTTCACAGTTGCTAAAAGATGAGATTTACTTGTTCTCACCACAAAAAAAGAAACGATAATAATGTGACGTGCGAGAGGTGTAGCTAATGGTAGTAATCATATTGCAAAATACAAATGTACAAATCAACATGTTGTATGCCTTAAACTAACACAATGTTATTCATCAATTATATCTCAATTTTAAAAACAAAGAACAAAGTTTCTATAATTTGGCAAGCTTATTTGGTATCATGTAAATAACAAAGAGAATGATCATAACCAGACATTTTGCTGCTAAAATATTATCTAGTCTACCCCAAGGCTAATTAAAAGATTGACCTGCTTACTTGTTGACATTCAGCTTTTATCTGCTATCATTCCAGTTGTCTAGCTAAGTCAGTTATAGTAGAAAAAATTTATAAACCAAAAACAACACACACAAGGAAAAAAAGGGCATGTTTATAACAAGATTTGTGGCCAAAATTATTTATCCTTTTACAAACGTGATAAAGAGGAAAGAAATGAAGTTATAAGCAGGGTGATTTAAAATGTGGCTTAAGAGTTAGCCACACAACTTGAATTACTCTGACACCTTTAATTGATGTTCCAAGACCATCACTGCTCTGTACTGAAGTGGTAAAACAAATATCAAAGTAGCAGTGTCTGCAACGAACGTATTCTGCAGATAGTACTTACCAGGTCACTGTTATCCACAGAAGAAGCACGTGGGCATCTGTATTATGTGTGTGCTGCTATGTTCATGGGGGAATTTTCCTTCAAAACCTATCCCCTCCTCTCTCCCAGCTCTGGCACTAATGTCTTAAATTTCATTATTAAAGATTAATTCCTTTAGGGAGGCAATATTGTTTAGTGCCAGCTTTTATTAAAAGAAACACGATGAGTTGTAAGATATAGTATTTTATGTGCCACTAAGAAAGAAAACACAGGGTAAAGAGAGGTAGAGGAAGGTATAGGAGGGATAAATGGTGATGGAAGGAAACTTGCCTTCAGGTAGTGAACACGAGGTACAGTGTATGGATGGTGCGTTGAGGAATCGTTCACCTGAAACCTTTATAATTTTTTAACCAATGTCGCCCCCAATAAATTCAATAAAAGAGAAAGAAAAATCAGTGCTAATTATAATAAGGTACTATCAATTGTAAGAGGTATCCTAATTTCAGACATACTAAAATATGAAAAACATGTCTTAAACTCTATGAATTTGAGTAATTAAGAGCATTGATCTTGAAATCAAACACGAGGGTAGACATCTTGATTCTGCCATTTGATAAATTGGTTGCCTTGGGGAAGTTACTTTTCTGGACCTCCACCTTATCCTCTGTGAAATTAAAATATTAATATACACCTACATGGTTAGCAATACTTACCTAAAATGAGACATAAAAACCTGCTTAGTGAAGATCGCAGCGCTGAGTTAAGGCTCCAAAATGAAGATTATTTTTGCTATTAAGAAATTAGCTAGAAGTAATCACCATTGGGGAGAGTAGCATATTAAGTCCCCACTACTCATGATTCCTTACTTTCAGCACATTTATGAGAGTTTAGATAAAACAAATTTCCACAGCCTGAGGTATTTGACAAAAATTTGTTTGGGGGAGAAGAGATAAGACCACAACTGGGAAAGTGCCTGGAGGTTGGGGAGAGCTGGATCTGGAAGAGGAGGTCAAAGCATATCAAATCCAAACATTATTGGGTCTTCAAACATTTGCCCCAAATTGCTTCTGGTTTCAATTTTATTGAAAAATCAAGAACGCATGCATACCGTTCAAAACAATATCTTAAGTGAAAGAAACCACTCAAAAAAAAAATGGAATGTATGATTCCATTTATAAGAAATTTCCAGAATAGGCAAGTCCATAGACACTGAAAGTAAATTAGTGGTTTCCAGTGGCTGAGGGGAGGGGGTCTAGGGAGTAGCAGCTAATGGATATGGGTTTTGGGGGTGATAAAAATATTTTTGTAATGACTGCTGTACAACTCTGTGAATATACTAAAAACCACTGAATTGTACACTTTAAATAAGTTTGATATATGTGACACCTCAATAAAGATGTTTAAGAAAAAAGTATATTCATACATCCTGCTATATTGATGTCTAGAACTAAACTTTTAAAAAGTTCACTTTACTTTTTAAAACAATAAAAACAACTAAACATACTTAGAAAATTAAATCTATCAACTTTAAATTATGCCTAGATTGCTACCACTCACAAACTGCTGTTAAGGTTTTTACTTTCTACATGTAAGACAACCAGTTTTAAATGTAGTCTCCATAAGATTTAGTCAGAGATAATGACTTAGCCTCTGCCATGAGTGGGCATATGCATGGGGATGCAAAGGAGCTCCTTATATCTAGGAGTGATATTCAAAATATGTTAAAACTGGATAGAATCATGCACCAATGAATCAGAATGGATGCCAGCTGGGGGAAGGCTGCTTAGCTGCTGAAATTTGGAGGAGTTTGGGGTCAAGGGGAAAGGACCAGGGAAGTTAAAAGGGGAGGGATTAGGGACAGAGGGATTTGGAAGTTCAAGCAGGGATGTTAATAATGATACAGAAGATTTTAATATTTCGGTAACTGCCTAGAGCTGTTCCAAGACATACCTGTTTATATTATCTCTGGTGTGCCATCAGAATGCTCATCTGGTTCTCCAGATGTGGCCTGAAAATCTTAGACATTTAGAGATTTCTTACTCTACTCATGAAATTTTATGGACGGGAAAACCAAGGTTGAGAAAAGGGTGGACTTGTCCATGATGCATGAATAGGAACAGTCAGAACAAGGACACATGTCTCCTAAATCTCAGTCTGGGTCACATGAGATAAGGGAAATGGGCAAGACATCATTACAACAAATTAGCATGCCAAGTCATCATTTTTTAACCATTTCTAAACCAGAGTTGCAATATATTTTTAGTTGTATGCATAAAAAAGCATATATGTTCTTCAGAAGAGTAAAAGAACTTGGACATAGAAAACTAAGAAGCAGTGGGTCCAGATTTCTGGATAATTATTTCCAAAATTTAATGGAAAACACGATGGCACACATGCAGAGTGTCTCTATGGAATCCATGCATCATTGCCAAAGCAAATCTGAAGAGAATAAATCAAAGCCATGACTATTTAAAGTAAAAAAAAATGCTGGCACATACTCTCACTTGGAAACTTTTGTCTTCCTAATTATTAGAAAGAAAATACCAAAAGAGAAATAAGAAAAAATAGACAGAAATGACTTTATTTGTCATATGTTTTACTTACACACTTGTCAAGAGAATGAGGTGGAATGACTTTTTGGGTGCTTGGAGTTTTGTGTATATTGAGAAAGAGATGCATATATTCATTCAATCATTCATGTTTTAATAATAACTATTAATATTTGAATGGTCCCTTACTGTTCTAAAAATGTTTTTCTAAACATTAGTAGAAGATTATTTGACATGGGAAATATTTTGCAATATACTGCTAAGTGGAAATGCAAGCTACAAAATGTATGCACAGTTAAAATGCTATTTTTGTTTAAAAGAAAGTGTAAGTTCTCTGTGTGTGAGTGCAGAGTGCATACTATGAAAACATTGAAGGCATTAAAATACTATCTGTTGTCCTTGGTTGATAAAATTATGAGTACTTCTTTGGTGTTTTCCTTTGTCTTTTGTTGTTCTCCAAGTTTCTTGTTTTGAATGTGTATTACTTTTGTAATTAAGAAAAAATTTTGAGTGCCTCCATCCACATTTTCTATCCATTGAGCCTTGTAACAATCATGTGACATATCATACATTATTTTATAGAAAAAAATATTGAGGCTCAGAAGAACTGAGTGACCAAGCAGCAAGTATTAGAGCTTGGGTTTCCATCTTGGCCATCGATTCTAAATCTTATGCTTTCCTCTACATTATGATGCTCAGTACTTAGAGCTGGCTCACGTGATGACTTGCCGCATCCCATCAGGGATATCTTTACGTTATCTGTGCAGCAGAGCACCATCCACTCCTCTGTACCTGTTAGTCATTCTGTAGAAATCGATTAACATGGTAGTTCTTCTGAAAGTGGCACCAAAGGCTTGAAGCAATTAAGCTCCCACAACAAATTCCCGCAGTTTTATTCATTTGAGCAATCATTATTTCCAAGCATTACAGTGTGCACTGCTCTCAAATGTTAAAAGCTTCCCGGATTCTCTCCTGGACTCTTGTCATCTTTCTCCATATCCAATTTCTACTCTTACCAGTTTTTCAAGGTATGTGTTTCTCTATGACCTTTTTCTTAAAAGCTACCTCTTGCTTCCTAATAGGTCCTGTCCCACTGCAAAAAAAAAGAAAGTTGTGGGGAAGTGGAGCTATAGAACTTAATGTGACCACAGGATCTGCTGAAAGCTCTGAAAATCTAACCCATTACCCCATTACCTCACAGATGGGCTCAGAAGGCTACTGCTGTTGATTTGCAGGACATGGAACAAGTTCTCAGTAAATTGCAAGTCTCCGCCTTAGGATTTTCTGAATACTGTTTTCCTCTTTGACTTTTCACACAAATTTTGTGGCATTGAGTAAATGCTCTGAACAAGTGACATTGTTCAGGTTGGAAATCTTTGGGGTGGAAGCTCTATAACAGTTTTGTGAGGTACATAAGAAAGTTCTGGGTTAAGCCAAAATCTGAATTTTGTGTACCTTCTCCAGATGAATCTCTACTTGCATCCTTCAGGGCTAAGCTATATTGTTCTGGGGCCAATGATGATGGTCTCCTGGTGTTTATTACTTCACTCTGCTTTTTAAAAATAATGTATATCTTCAGCTGAGGATCCTGATATTTATTAGTAATGTGGTCCAGATATGCTAGAGCCTTGCAGCCCTGTCCTGAGCTCACAGACACCGTGAAGTAGGGCTCAGTAGCTCTCACTTCTGAACAAGAACAAATCCAGCTCCCTTAGGACATTAACAAAAGCACAGGCTTTATCATAGATCTCATGGAGCAGTGCATGAAAGAGTTGTATCAAGTACCACATAGCACACTTTAATAAAAACTAGTATTAAACATCTCAGGTATCCCCAGAAAGTTCCTCTCAGCTACCTCTTCACCCTTTAACTGTGTCCACACATAGGCTCTAAATTTTCCCTGATTCTGGATCTCACTGCTTTGTCCTTTGGCGTTGCCCTCCTCCTCTACCTCCTTCAAAAAAAAATTTTTTCTGGTGCAAAAGAGTTTAGTAAACTTTCTTAACCTTGCATCTTCATACCCATCACTCTGTTCAGCAAACAAAGAACTGCCTTTGGAATTAGTTGGGTATTATAAACTGCAGGTTGTTTTTCTTTGTCACAGATCACTTTTTCCCTCATCATCATAGTGTTGGCCACCACTAGTAAGTAGAGAAGTGCAAATCAAAATCACAACACAGTGTCACCTCACACCTGTAAGAATGGCTATCATCAAAAAGACAAGAAATAACAAATGTTAGCAAGGATGTAAAAAAAAAGGAACCCTTATGCACTATTAGTAGAATATAAGTTGATAGAGCCATTATGAAAAACAGTATGAAGATTTCTCAAAAAATTAAAACTAGAACTGTCACATGACTCAACAATCCTACTCTGGGTATTTGGCCAAAGGGAACAAAATCACTGTCCCAAAGAGATATCTGCACCCACAACAGCCAAGACATAGAAACAATCTGAGTATCCATCAACAGATAAATAGATAAAGAGACTGTGCTATATGCTATACATTGATCAATAGAACAGAATAGAGAGCCCAGAAATAAACTGATGCCTATATGGTCAATTAATACATGGTATACAATGGGGTAAAGAGAGTTTATTCAATAAATGGTGCTGGGAAAATTGAACAGATACATGTCAAAAAATGAAACTAGACCACCTTCTTACACCATATGCAAGAATAAACTCAAAATAGATTAAAGACAAATGTAAGACTCAAAACCATAAAACTCCTAGAAGGAAACATAGGCAGTAAAATCTCTGACATTTCTCTTAGCAATTTTGTTTTAAATATATGTCTCCCCTGATAAGGGAAACAAAAAAAAAAATGAACAAATGGGACAACATCAAACTAAAAAGTTTTTACACAGCAAAGGAAACCATCAACAAAACAAAAAGGCACCCTACCGAATAGAACATATCCACCAATAATGCGTCCAATAAGGGGTTAATATCCAAAATTTATAAAGAGCTCATACAACTCAACAACAAAAACTCCCAAACAATCCAATTTAAAAATGGGCAGAAAGCCTGAATAGACACTGCTCCAAAAAGGACATACAGATGGCCAATAGACACACGAAAAGGGTCTCAACATCACTAGTCATCAGAGAGATGCGAATTAACACCACAGTGAGATATCACCTCACACCTGTCAGAATGGCTATCATCGATAAATCAACAAACAACAAGTGCTGGCATGGATGTAGAGAAAAAAGAATCCTTGTGCACTGTTGGTGAGAATGCAGATTGGTGCAGCCACCTTGGAAAGCAGTATGGAGTTACCTCAAAAAAATTAAAAATGGAACTGCCTTACGACCCAGCAATTCTACTTCTGGAAAAATATTCTAGGAAACCCTAAACACTAATTTGAAAGAGTATATGCACTTTTATGTTCATTGCAGCATTACTTACAATAGCCGAGATATGGCAGCAACCCAAGTGCCCATCACTAGATGAGTGGACAAAAAGTGGTGGTACATATATGCAATGAAATATTAGTCAGCCTTAAAAAAGAATGAAATCTTACCATCTGTGACAGCATGGATGGACCTAGAATATATTATGCTCAGTGAAATAAGTCAGGGAAAAGCAAATACCACGTAACTTCACATATATGTGGGATCTAAAGAATAAAATAAACAAACAAAATAGAAACAAATTTATAGATACAGAGAACAGACTGATGGTTGTCAGAGGGGAGGGGGGTTGGGGGCTGGGTGAAAAGATGAAGGGATTAAGAAGTACAAACTGGTAGTTACAGAATAATCACAAGGATATAAAGTACAGCATGGGGAATACAGTCAATAATATTTTAATACCTACATATGGTGCCAGGTGGGTATATAAAATATTAAGGGGGCCACTCTGTAAAGTATATGATTGTCTAACCACTATGCTATACACCTGAAACTAATACAAAATAATACTGAATATAAACTGTAATTTTTTTAAAAAGTAAAAAAAGAAATTGTGATATATATATTCTACATATTATATTTATACAATAGAAAACTGCTCAGCCATAGTAAAGAAGGAAATCTTGCCATGTGCATTGACATGAATGAACCTTGAGGGTATTATGCTGTTAGTCAGACAAAGGTAAATACTGTATGATTTCACTTCTATGAGGAAGTTTAAAAAAACAAACTCATGGAAACAGAGATCAGATTCATAGTTGCCAGAGTGGGGGCAGGGGGATGGGAAAATTAGGGAAGGTAGTCAAAAGGTACAAACTTCTAGTTATAAGATAAATAAGTTCTGGACATGTAAATACAACATGATGGTTATAGTTAACAATACTTTGTATATTGTATATTTGAAAGGTGCTAGGAGAGTGGACCTTAAAAGTTCTCACTACAAGAAAAAAAATTGTAACTAAGTGAGATGATGGATATTAACTAATCTTATAATGATAATCATTTTGTAATATATACATATATTAGATCATTATGTTGCATACTTTAAACTCATGCAATGGTATATTTCAATTATGTCAATAAAACTGAAAAGAAAAAGACATAGTAGTGTTGGCTTACCATGTGTACTTCTGAAACTGTAGGTGCAAATTTCAAGATGCTTTTCTTCAGGAGTGATTTAGCAAAAGCTTAAGTTTTTCTTTAGCAGAGCAACTTTGTAGGGATGCAAAGGGAGAGGTCTTGAGATGGAAGGAACCTAAGGCATTTGACAGAAAGAAAAGAGAAACTAAAGTTTAGTTTACATACATTATTTCATCACATCTCAACCACATTAGACAGAGAGAAAACTGAGGGCTTAGAGAATTTAAAATAAATTTGAAGAGTGTCATTACTCAGAAGCACAATTGGAATATCTAAGCCAAGTCCAGTGACTCCACAGTCTGAGGTCTTTCCTTGCGCTCCATCACCTTCCATGGGTTTGCGATTTCCAGTATTTAGAGAGCCACCTCCTCTATAATACCATCGAGCTCTTTGGCCGCTCAGGACTGGACCTATCCATAGAAACCCATTCTTCTCTGACACTAACCCAGCTCAGGCACAGCCGGATGTAACAGCATCTCCTAGCTCAGTCTTTCCCTGTCCCATTGTATATCCTATCCAAGCAGCTACATGAATCTCTGACATCTCATTGGAAGGTCAAAATATTGGTACTATCGGGATAGGAATGGTGGATGGGTTTGAGTGCTGTAGTAGAAAGTACCCTGGACCAAAATTCAGGCTACACAGACTACCACAGGATAAATCAGCATATCTCTCAGTCTCTTTGGAAACAAATTTTTGCATAAAGTGCATTGAAACAGAAAATACAGCCCTGGCTGGTGTGTCTCAGTGCACTGGCCAGCAAACCAAAGGGCTGCCGGTTCAATTCCCAGCCTGGGTTGTGGGCCAGATCCCCGGTAGGGGTTGTACAAGAGGCCACTACATATTGATGTTCTCTCCCTCTCTTTCTCCCTCTCTTTCTCTGAAAATAAATAACATCTTTTTAAAAAAAGAAAATACAAGAGAATTCGTATTTGTGCACTGGTTCTCACAATGTCTCTCAAATATACAAAAGTAATCCTTTTTCATTTTATATGATTGGTTTAGCAACGACATGAACAGATTTAGTCTTGTAGTATAAAATAGGACAAAACATATTTTAATTCTCTCCGTCATTTCCAAAAAGCATTATTTTTATGCACAGAGAGCAGGATGTATGTGGACCTACTTCAGCTGCCTACTCAGTGCCTGAGTCATTGCTCAAGTAACTTCATTTCTTTCTACCCCAATTTATTTGACTATAAAAGGAAGAAGGCTAGATAAGTTTCCTTCCAGCCATGTGATTTATAGAGTGGTCAATATCTGCAAAGAACCGCTTACCTCATGAACAACACTATCCCATCCTGTGAAGAACCCTAAACAACATATTTACCAGCAATCATAGCTCCCTTAAAGTTAACCCCAAATTACATGGGGGAAGGGGAATAAAGGACAGAAGCTAAAGGAAGCTGTGTGGAGGGTGAAAGTAAGTCTGAGGGAAATGTAATTGTGGGTTAACGTGACTTTGTCAAGTTTGGGTGGGTGTGTGTGTCTCTGTTGCCGCTGGTCAGGCCGGGCAGGTTCACAAGATTCGGGCAGAAGGTAAGAATATTCACACAGCCGTTGGGATGTCTGACATGCCTTTATTCAGGGGTGGGTGATCCACACACACTTCAAGCTGCGTGTCACCTGTCCCCTCTGCATGCCTGTGTCTGTGTGCACTCACAGTGAGAAGCCCCTACCTCCTTAAATCTGAGCATAAACAAAGCCAGCATCAGGCCAAAAGGTGAAGTTAATACAGCATGATCTGTGCATGCAAGCCCACTTCATGTTATGGGAACCCTCTATCGGACCCAGACTGAAGGCTATGAGTGAAAACACTTATCCAGCCCATTCAAGGTTGTGAGAAACTGCTTCCCTCTCATACCCAGACACCTGGGTGAGGAAGCCAGATTGCCTCCACTTACCCTACAGTGTCCCACCTATTTTAGCTGTTTATCTCCAAGTTATATTTCTTATATTTTATATTACACTAACATTATACTACATTAAAGAGTGGTCCATGTGGAACTCATATTATACAGAGCTTTAGCTGCTTTTCCACACATCTGTGAGGAGGGGTTTTTCAATCATTAGCTGCGTGGTTTTTAAACCTCTTCAGATATTTATAAAAACTCACCATGATATAGCAGTTCTCTGAGAAAAGTGTCTAGTTTCCTGGTTAATTTTGTTACATATGAGATTTGTTACTGGACCACCACAGAAAACTTTTCGATTAGACTGAAGATAATCACAGACAGCTTTCAAATATTGCCACTGACAGAATGTAGACTTGTATTTTGAAGACACTTTTTAGACTGTGACATCTGCAACAGTTAACACTATTTCTCACTCACCCCTCCTTGAACCACTCTCTTCTCTTGGCTTTTATAACATCACATTCTCTATTTTCTTCTCTTTGTCCTCCAGTTCTTTTCATTGCCCACTCAGTCTCTGCAGGAGTTGTCATTCTTTCTGCTCTTAAGACATTGATCGCCATCTCTATCCTGACAAGTCCCACAGCTACATCTCTAGCCCAGGTTATGCCCTAACCTAGGGACCCAAACATCCATTGCTTACTTAACATCAACACATAGATGGCTCACAGGGATCTTTGACTCAACATGTCCAAAATGAATCTCATCACCTATTCTCCGAACCTGACCCTCTCCCCCGAGTTCCCTGTCTCCACGAATGACTCCTCTATCCACTCAGGGGACTGAGCCAGAATACTCAATAGCATCCTTGACACTCTCTCTTCCATACCCAGCACCCATCCCATCAATCATCACTTGACTGAACCTAACCCTGTATTATCTCTGGAATCTGGCCACATCTTTCTACCTGCATTCTGTTCCCTTAACCCAAGGGAACTCTCACTTGGAGCATTCTAATAACCTTCTCCTCTGGTTCCCCTCTATGCTCCTCTTCATTCCCTTCTTCACCCTATTGCCAGAGTGAGCTTTTAAAAACAGAAATCTGATCATTTTACCCTACGGCTCTGAGGTCCATACTCCTTAAGATAGCATACAAGACTCCTCTAACTTGCACTGTACACTCCAGACTTAATACTTTTTCTTTTTCAGTTCTTTAAGAGATCCATGTTCTCTCTCACCCACAGGCTTTCACATATATAAGTTCTGTTTCCTGAACATTCCTACTTCCCTAACATTTAAAAGTCTTTCTTGACTCCCTTCCTCTACCACACACACCTAGTTATTACAATGCATGATAATTACCTACCTAACTGTCTTTTCACTAGACTACAGTCCATGAGGGCAAGTGCCATGCCTATATTATATCTTAAGTCTTAGCACAGTACCTAGCATATAGGAGAAGTTCAATAAATATTTGTAGTACAAATGAATGAAGAAAATAAAGGTGTCACTGCTTTGAACTAGCCTACTGTCCTAAGGCTTAGTGTCCCAAGCCTACCTTATTTGCATGCAATGTAAGCTAACTAATGAATAAAGAAGACGTATCCTAGTTCCGTTTCCTTTCATAAAACTAATTTTTAAGCAGTGAAACCCTTTCTTCAAATAAAATGTTAGAGCCCAATTTATATAAAATAGACAAAAATAGAACTGCTCATATTGAAACTGGAATGACAATTCTCATTTACTCATCCCTCTTTAAAAAAAAAAAGATTTTACTCATTTATTTTTAGAGAGAGGAGAAGGGAGGGAGAAAGAGAGGGAGAGAAGCATCAATGTGTGGTTGCCTCTAGGGCACCCTCCCACTGGGGACCTGGTCTGCAACCCAGGTATGTGTCCTGACTGGGAATCGAACTGGCGACCCTTTACTTGGCAGTCTGGCACTCAATCCACTGAGCCACACCAGCCAGGGCCCACTCCTCTTGGTCCTGAAGGATTTCTAAGGAACCCATTAGGGCACCCAGAACTTAGTTTGAAAACCATTCATCCAACCAATCCTACTGCAAATAGGTAGAAACATTCATATCACCTAAGACTTTTGTTTTTAAAATCTTCTGAGTGCCCACTAATAGGACGGGGTACTTACCTGAAGAAATAAGGAATCTAAGATGAGACCGTCAAGTAACCCTATTTCACCGTACCGGATAATGCTTTTCTAACCTGGAATAAAAGAGTAAAATACTCTTTCAACGATTTAGAGGCTCAGAGGACTTCAAGGCACAGCTAGAACACATCTTACCCCGAACCCTGACATCCGAGAGGTGACTCAGCACGAGCTAAAAAGCCTAAGAGGACTTATGCTGATGCTGCCTTTGCTTTGGTTGGAACCTGAAGTCAATCACACACACAAAGTTCTAACTCTCATGCAGTTGTGCTGTTTCTTATGTTGCTGACCGTCAGCACTGAAGCCTAGGATTCTTTTCATTAAGAAACTTTTCTCATGAATAGTGTTTTCTGCCAAGGGCAACCAACTTGCTTCAGGCGGACCAGCCTTGAGAAAAGCGCAAGAAAGACATTTGTCAATGGGAAATCACACAACGAAATGTCTCTTGGGCAGATGAGGTACAGTTTGAAGTAGTTGAGAAGAAAGTCTAGTCAAGGGCCCACACAATACACTGGGCGAGGCTGTGGCACACTCTGTTATCAGAGGACCATGGACACTTAATGTACCAATGGAAGCCTTAGCTTTAAAACCAGCAACAGATAAGTTCCTCTAGATTGCTTGGGGAAAAATAGAAACACTTTCATTTTCATAAATGCTGTTTATTTTGTTGCGGGCAAAACTAGGAGTACGAATAAAATTCTGTGTCATCTTAATGCCTATATGATGGAGAAGCATAGAACAACCTTTATTAGACAAAAGTATGATAAAATTTATTATTTTCTTTCATTGACTGTATAATTAAGAAGGAATCAGGGAAAAGAATCTATGTAATAGTAGTTAAATTTAGGAGCTATGGCCATTGGAAAGAGGCTACATCTCATTTTGCTTATGTTTGGCACATTGTTAACAGTGTACTGAACATAAATGTACTATAAAAATTTATTCTTTGCTGAGGCAGATGAGGCAAAAATAGGTTATTTTCTTACTAGGTAGTATGGTCTATTAAGCACCTAAGAGACATTCAATTCAGTTTCTTGCTCAAGAGCTTTGCAATCTAGCTTTAGTCTCAGGAACAGGCAAACCAATGAACTGTAGAGGCTATGGTGGACATTGCAACAGCAGTGAGCACAGGAAAGCACAGCAGAGGATCACCTGGCCCAGCCATGGCTCCCGGGGAGGCTTCTAGGGGAGGAGATACCTGGGCTGCGTCTTAAAAAATAAACAAGATAGAAAGGAGGGAAAGGGGGAAAGGGTAATGGGGATGGGATGGGGAGGAGAAGCTCTAGATGAAGAAGGCAGCATGTACAAAGAAAAAAAAGCATTGCTTACTTATTAGTGTCATACGTTTAAAATATAAACATAGTATTTGTGGGGGGGATGAGAGATTTGGCTATAAAAGTGGGCAAGATCAAGGCCATAAAAGACATTAAGCTAAGGAGTATAAACATCAGTCCTTAGGTTATTGGAAGCCATTAAGAGAAATAAGCAAAGGAATAATATGATTAGACAAGCATTTGGAAATAATTTATTAGTAGCATCACAGTGTCAAAGTATAATTTTCAAAAGTCAAAAGCATCAGTCTCACATTAATATAGAAAAGGTCAAAGATTTTATTTAACTCATTAAATAATGAGGGAACCAGTAATTTAGTTAAGTTGGTCCCAAGAGACTTAGATCAAAACACACCGTAGGGTGTTAATCGTGGATAGAATGAAGACTACTACTTGCAGTGAAATGTAAGAAAAAAGCGAGAGAACATAATTTGATGGTGGTAAAAGTTGGTGACTTATGAGGAAGTTAGGTTGTGTATGTGTGCGCACACATGCGTGTGTGAAGTAGGGGAAAAATAATTTACCGTGGGTAAGGGTAAGGACTACTTTCAGCCAAAAGATGGGGAAAATACCTTGAAGTGTGGGAGAGTCACCAAAGACAATGATAGGGGGAAGATTACTCAGCACCCAAACAGATTACAGTGGTATTGAGGGTCTAGTTGTTCTAGGACACCATGACTTTGTAGTAGAAACAACCATGGTAAAGCCTGAAAACAAATCCTGAACTGGTTACAAAGAGTAAATGATGAAAAGATTTCATTTAAACCTTTTTGTTTTGCATTTTAAAAAGAGAGAGAAAGATGAGTGGGGTTTGTAATTTACTGAAGAGGTAAAATAGTATTGGGAGAAAAAAAGTACAGTCGTTCATTGAGTATGTCCATAGCAAACTATTTGTCAACCATAAA
This sequence comes from Mormoops blainvillei, assembly GCA_004026545.1. Classification (NCBI taxonomy): domain Eukaryota; kingdom Metazoa; phylum Chordata; class Mammalia; order Chiroptera; family Mormoopidae; genus Mormoops; species Mormoops blainvillei. The sequence continues at coordinate 293,460 of PVJD01001163.1, forward strand.
AGTAAAAAAGGCAATGTTACATAGACATCAAGTATCCAGAGCCACCCCCTGGAGTGTGTGGGACCACAATCAATTTTTTTTTGCCAGGTCTCTGTCAATATACACAATTTAATTTAAAAATTGCATTATAAAATTTATCACCCAATCTGAGTAGTGGTGTACCATGATTTAAAATAACTGATAAAAAAAAGAAAAAGCATTTCTTTTATTGTCCAATCAGTACAGATGAAGTTTCTCCATAGAGGCCAGGCACCATCTCTTCCCGATCAGATCCAGGAACCATCTCTTCATATTCTTTATTGACAAATGAACTGTTCCTAACTAATTTCATATGTCTCACAAGCATGAAAAAGGTAGCAACACTTGTGTCATGGCTCTTTGGAACCTGCTTATATTTAAACGATATAGATTTCTTAACCCTGCAATTCCCTTCTACTATTTACTGTATTTCATATTGCCTATATTGTGAGGCTGTATCACCCACCTGTGCCACCTGTGTACACTGGCTGCCTGTTGCACTCTCAAATGTTGCTTCTGTGCTTTGATGACAGCCACAAACATGAGTCCAAAGCATGCAAAAAAAATGTGAAAAGTAATTTGTTTTCTAATCATGTTAAATGTTTAGAAATTTTAAATCCAAAGGATCTGAAAACATCTTTTAATCTTGTCTTCTCTTAAACTCATGAGGCTGTAATTACTGCAATCCTCAAATGTGATTAGTTTTAAGAGAAGGTACCCCCTGCCTACCAAACAATCACCAGCCATCAGGGAGCACAAGTGAGGGACCCAGAAATTGAGCCAGAAGATCAGTCCCATTCGCTCAAGGAAGACAGTTCATTGTTCCACAAAGCTTCCAGTTCACCTAGGAGAGCATGATGTCATGGATCAGAAAGGTCCATTAGCATTGTAGAACAGTCTCTAAAAATCCCTTCAGGAGATAGGTAAGGCCAGGCAACAGACTGTCTGACTCACGGTCCAGAGCCTGTGGTAGAGGTGGCGTGATAGTGACAGTGATAAGGAGAGGAGGGTGAGCCATAGGGTACAGGACTTCCACCACCATTCCTGTCACACATGAGCACTGTACCCTGGGTGATACATGCATGGTTGACACACACAGCCCAAGCCCTAGTCAATGGTAGATCATGAGTACCCCAAAGCCCCGATCTTGTCCTTAATCTAATACAAATGAGAATCTCCCCAAACCAGCATGTCCCCACCATTCTGGTGGCCCTGCCATCCTGCAAAAGAAATGCTTCACAGGCAGTGGGAGATACTTGCTCACCAAATCACCCTCCTGCAACCAGGACCTGGCATCAGACCCCAGGCTGCACGTCACAGGTAGAGACGCAGAGCAACTCTGGGCATCTGGTCAACCCAGCAGGGGCGATAGAGTGGAGAAGTAGTGAGTCAAAGGGTGCCCCAGAGGAGAAATGTACCCCTAGGAAAAATGAGCACCTAGGAACACTTGGGTGCCTCACCTAGATTGCCAGCACAGTGGTCTTAGTTACTGGAGGAGGATTTACAAAGTTTTGAGGAAAGCCATTCTGCCAACTGAGACTCAGGCAGGGTCAGGTCTGAGCTCAGGTGCAGGAAGGTACTGCATAACACAATCAGTCTCAAGCACCAGAGGGGAACTTGCAGAGTTCCAGGGAAGGCAACCCAACATGTTGGGCCCAGGGTTGAGACCTCGAATATCCAGCCTAATGGAGTATAGCATGTACCCACTACCCAGTGGAAGAAAGAAAACATTGTTACATCTTTTCACATTTCCCTGAAATGTCCCTCTCTGATACCACCCCTCTCCCTTTACACTCAGAGATAAACAGTATCCTAAAATTTTCCTTTTTTTCTTTATGATTTTAGAACATATATTTATATTATTTTTTAAAGGTTTTATTTTTTTGTGTGTGTTGTGTTTTTGAGGTTCATATGAACAGGAAAAAATGTATATATTCTTGCTTCTTCATTGACTCCACAGGTCATTTAGGAAAAAATCAAAATCCATATAATATTGCCTTCCAATCCATAAAAATGGTTAATTTCTTCATTTAAATCTTTTTTATTTCTTTTTTTAAAAGATTTTGTTTATTTTTAGAGAGAGGGGAAGGGAAGCAGAGAAAGGGGGAGAGAAACATTAATGTGTGGTTGCCTCTCGCATACCCCATCTTAGGGACCTGGCCCACAACCCAGGCATGTGCCCTGACTGGGAATCGAACCAGTGACCCTTTGCTTCTCAGTCTGGAGCTCAATACACTGAGCCACTCCAGCCAGGGCCATTTAAATCTTTTTCAATGTTTCTTTAATAAAACTTTATATTTTTCTTCATAAAGGTTTATACTTATTTTGCTAGGTTTATTCCTAGGTACTTAATATTGTTGATTTTGTTTAATAGGTATATTTTTAGTTTTATATTTTCAAATTACATTGTTGCTTGTGTATAAAAATACAATTGATTTGTGTCTATTTATGTTGTAATCAGCAATCTGGTTAAAGTTTCTCATTAATTTTCATAATTTGTCTGGATATTTGTGGGATTTTATATGAGGATGGTCATATATCATCTGTGAATAATGAGAGTTTTCTTCCTTTCTAGCCATGCATATACTTTCATTTCTTTTATTCTTGCTTTATTGAGCTAGCTAGGTTCTCTAGCACAATGTTAAATAGAGGTAGTAATAATAGATATCTTTGTCTTTTTTCCTAATCTTATAGGAAATATATTCAATGTTTCATCAATTATGATACTTACTGTATGTAGTGGTAGATATTCTTTAGCAGATTAAGAAAGTTTCTTTCTATTCCTACTTTAAGGATTGTTATCAAGAATGTAACCTGAATGTTATCATTTTTTGCACCTAAGATAAACATATGATTTTTTTTGTCTTTAATATAATCATTTGTTTCATTAATTGGTTTTCTAATGTTAATCCAACTTTTCACTCCTAGAGTAGATCCACCCTGGTCATGATTTATTCATTTTTCCATACACATTTTCCAAATGTTTGATTTGCTAACATTTTGTCTCAATTTTTTTGCATCATTTTTTATAATTGAGATTGGCCTCAAGTATTAAAATTATTCTAACTTTATAAAGTGAGCTGGGGAGTGTTTCCTCTCTCTCTTTTTTTTGGTCTTCATAATAGATTTTGGAAGATTGAAAGTATATGTCCTGTGAATAGTTGGAATTCAATAGTAAAACTATTTGATCTTGAGGAACTACTGCGGGCTGTAGGAGATTCCTGTTTGGATCCTACATGGAAAAAAAAAAGATGTTAATGGGAAAGCTTGCAAAATTCAAATATAGCCTGAAGATTAGTTAATATTATTGTATCAAACTTTACTTCTTAGCTATGATTAATTACATGATGGTCATCTGAAATGTTAACAATATGGGAAGCTGGATGAAATGTATATGGGAACTCTTGGTATTATTTTTGGAAATTTTCAGTAAATCTAAAATTATTGCGAAATAAAGGTTTATTTTTAAGTGGGGGAAGAGGTTGAATGAAAAGGAAAGGCAAGTACTGATAATCATTGAAGCTGAGTGGTGCTCAGCTCATTTTATTATTCTGTCTACTTTTTTGCATTATTGAAAATTGTTGCAATAAGGAATGAAGCCCACATCTGTGTCCTTTGACCATGCAGGGATTTGAAGAGATAATACCATTGAGAACTTAAACATCAAGATGACAAGGCTGGCCAAGAGATGTTAAAACTTCATCTAGAATTCCTCTAGGTTGAATCAAAATCACAAACGCTGCAAATCAAGTTCAGAGAAATATGCTGAGTCAAAAAGGAACCACTAGATACGAAAGTTTCATATGGATAAGAATCAAACATAGAAAAATCTTCTAGATAAGAAAAAAATAAGGCTTTTTTTTTTTTTTAAGAGCAACCACTTCAAAGTAGATTCAGAGTGCAAGGGTTCATAAACACAAGTCTGATCAAAGTAAGCATATCATTTAGCCTCTTGGAGTCTCACCTTACCATTTTGGAAAATGGAGTTAATACTATCCACCTCGGATGGTCGTTATTAGGGCTGAAAAACAATTTTGTAAAGTGTTTTATAAAGTGTTTAGATACTTTATATATCTATTTAATATATCTATTATACAAGAAGTGCTCAATAAATGGCAATCACTACTTTAGTTTTTATTACTGTAATTATTATTGTTCAGAAGGAACTTGGCTAGATCCAAACTAATATCTTTATTGTTCTTAGCACTATAGGCTAATCATCAGATCAAGCCAGTCAAAATCATCTCTATACACAATAGTTTCCTGACAACTGGATCTCACTTTTCATATATCTATACTTCAGTTGTATTCAATCAGTTGATTGCTTAACAAAGATCTTGGGAAAAAGGGAAAAGAGATTAAAGTATCAGATGGGGGCACTTTAGGGTTCTTTTTAATGTTAAACTGTTCAAGTTGCAACAGTTCAACATTTTATTATTGCTCACATTTCCTTTTTTAAAGCAATTATGAACATTGTAAGGGTTATTTTTTCTCTTATAAAATATCTGTACATTTTTCAAAAAAAGAAAATTATTACAATAAAATGTTTTTAAAGGAAAACAATCATAACAAAAAATGGTCTAGTCTTCATTTTTACCTTGTGAGGTAATTTTAAACAACTAGTTTATTTTCTTTAGTTTTTTGGGACAATTTTCTTTTTCCTCTTAAAGAAGTTTTACACATTATATTTTTGTAGGAATTTAGTCATTTCTCTAAATTTTCCAATTCATAGTCTTAAAGTTGTTTGTAATCCTCCTAATTAACCATTTAATTGTCAGCATCAACTGTAGTTAAGATCTCTTTCGTTCTAATATTTACCTGCAAAAGGTTTTTCAAAGAAAGAATTT